>JABWDB010000032.1:3800000-3973091 GCA_019614645.1 Stratiolaelaps scimitus | reverse complement strand
TATACTACCGGTCGACCAGAAGCCACATACAAACTGAACACAGAACACGCCATAACTTACGATTCAGATATCGGCCGTGAACGGAAAACTCAGTCAATATGCACGGCCACACAAAGCATATACATAACAACTTTATCTCTGATGGATGAAAATAGATTCTCGACCTGGCCAAAAGCAGTGAGAGGATGGCTTTCGTGCTCCGGTTTATTGACAGGTGCAAAAAAAATAACAACAGTTCTAGCTGACCACGCCATCTCCACAGACGAATTTAATCGGGCGAGCAAAGTGATCTTACACAACATCCAAGCCAGATCATTTCCTCATGAAATGTATTCGAAATGCTCGAACATACCGAAAATCAGTCCTATTTATCAGTATCAACCATCCTTAGACTCTGACGCAACTGATTGTCTTATACATTGCCGCGCACGCTTAGCGAGATCGAATGAATTCTCTTGTGACGAGAAATACCCGGTCATAGTACCGGGCGACAACATTCTCGTCAAACTGCTGCTAGGATGGGTACACTCGGTAAAATCTTTACATTCTGGAGGCTTAAGTGGACTGCTTCATCAAGCCCGATCGAGTTTGTTGATCATACACGCCAGATGAATTGCGCGCTCGGCACTATCCGATTGTAAGACGTGCCTCAAATTCTGAGCTCAACCCGTACGTGAACAGATTCCACCGCTATCAGCACTTCGTATAGATCGCCCCTATTCTTTTTCACCGGAACCGATTTAGCCGGTCCTATTTACGTACGCAACAATAAAGGCGAAAAATGCAAAAGCTATATTGTACTCTTTTGCTGCGCTGCAATCAGAGCCATTCACATTGAACTAGTCCCTGATCTATCCACATATGAATTCACTCCGCCGTTTCCTCAGCCGCCGTTCAGACAACGCACTATCCTTCAAACAAGCAGCTAAGGAATTAAAATTAATCTACAGTCATATTGAAAATCTCCAAACAGAGTCTTTACTAACCAAGCAAAACATAATATGGGAATTCATAACGGAGAGAGTTCCTCAACATGGGGCTTGGTGGGAGCGATTGGTTCAAGTCGTTAAGCGCTCACTGCGGAAAATACTGGGTACAAATTGCCTTCCTTTCCGGGAACTGGCAACTATCCTTACAGAGATTGAACTAATGGTCAACACACGTCCACTCACGACAGTGGCAGCAGACGAGTCAGATATACGTGCTCTCTGTCCTGCAGACCTACTGTACGGGGACCGCGCTACAACACCCCTTCCCACAACCCACAAGCAACCTTTCAATCTCCCAGAGAGCTCCGCTATCATATTTTCCAAACGCTGGTTGTCACAACAATCAGTGCTAGACTCTTACTGGAAAATATTTAAAAAGGAGTAGGAGGAGAGTTCTTTTCAACTTTCCCTCATGGTGCTTGTTCGCTATTAGTCCCCTCATATATTTAGCCTTTGATGAAATTTACCACCAGCTTTAGGTTGTACTCTCAAACAACTAGACTCTTCAGTGTCACGGTTCAACAGGCTAGCACAACCACACAGGCTTTACACCTTCTCTGAGCACTCACTCAATAATAATTAAGCCGTACCTCTGTTGAACACGAAACACCTTTCCCACCCTTACCCATATCTCAGATCTACTTCATTCCATGGGTACAAATGACTTAAAAAGAAAAGAGAACTCTTCCTAGCCTATCCCTTGGAAGAGACATAGGAGGTGTAGCATAAGTGGGAGATTCGTCAACAATGAAATACCACTACTCCTATTGCTTCTTTACTTACTCAATGAAGTAAATATGGTCATTCCATGTTTTAGAAAAAACATAGTTATTTGTGTGATTTATATTGAGGACATTGTCAGGTGGGGAGTTTGACTGGGGCGGTACTACTTACGTTCGGCACACATTCATAACAATTCAAAAACAGACCGCTTGAGTCCGGAGGCATCTGTATACTACACGACTCAGCCCCCTCAAGAGCGTACTGGCCCCTATAATTTCTGGAAAACCAACTAAGCATGACTCGCACTCAAATGACGAAGCGTTGTCATCGTAGTGCTTGTCAATACTCTCTTTCTCTCTCTTTCTCTTACCTCCGTTTAGTGAGACGTGATAGAACAATAGTTTAGCACGAAAGAGCGTTTATTTTCGTCACAGGGCCTGTTAGCTCCGTTCAAATATGTGTCTCATAAAGGAGATATGAATGCAAGAGACATAATTTGAGAAGTCGCCAATTGTCATTTTCGTTTTGGTTGATTTCCGCTTTGTTAGAGAGTCCAGGATGTGCTACCAACAGCAGCCTACTCCATGTGCTAGAACCTTCCTTCTCAGCTTTGACATATTTGTCCTCAACGGAATTACTAATACCAGGGGTCCAGCGCTGTTCCGCTCCTTAGTCTTTGATGTTGAATTTGTGTCAATGTTCTTCTACTGTTTGTACTATATATGGGTGATAATTGTTTTGGGATCAGACAGTAATTGTGATCTTCGCAAGCTCAAAATTACTAACTTGGTATTAGTAACTAAGTTGAGGACAAATATGACAAGCTGAGAAGGAAAATCGGGGAACGTGTACCTTAAGTCGAATACTCCCTAATAATTATTCGTCGTTTATTCATCTTTGTCAGGTAGTTCATCAACAAGAAATAAAACAAGAAAATACAACAACAAATACAATACAAATTTACATATGTACGTGGTACCGTTAATCACAATTGCGATTGCAACTGTGATATTCGATAGCGTTCGATGCGTATGCATATATACGATATGACTAGATATATGGTGTGATATACAAAGACAGGTGCATCGATCAAGGAATATATAACACATAGACTCTAACTGGTATTTTCGCTAAGCTACCTAAGGATGGGACCAGAGGACAGGAGGCGGCGTGGTATCTAATACAGTTGGCTTCGCATCTAGAGCACCTGCAATGGTTATCTGGTTCGTGGAAATCCCGCAAGGCACATCGTTTATGATGAAAGCCGTATGCGGCATAGCGGTGTGGAGAATTGTATAAAAAATAATAATATTGTAAATTTTTATTATAACAGCGGACATAAAGGGGTAACACCTATTGTAAATTTGGCTCCATAGAGAGCTAGTGCTGACTCCCTCTCCTACCGCAAACAGGCAGTAGAGACAGAGAAATACAAAACATTCGAAGTGTCTGTTCCCGGATACAAAAATATGTAAACACCCGGAAATAAATGTGGGCGCCGAACCACTACGTAAACTCGAAACCACTCAATAAGAAAAACTCCCGAATCACTTCTACTCTGAGCTGTGGTACGGGTGCGCGTACGGTCTCGGCAAAAGAGTCCGTAGAAACGTATCCTCTATCTAGGTAACGGTTATCTCACTAAAGCGCTAAGCAAAACCACTATACGACAGGTCAACCAGGAATATTAAATCACAAAGATATCAAGTATATTTCCATCATGGTGCCGTGAATGACCAGGATATAGCGTGAAAAGAGTGTGTGATCGTTAGCGTAAAAAAATCCTCAGTGAACAGGTGGGAGACACGATGGCTGTAGGAAGAGAAGCACAGGATTGTTGTACCACAACAACAACAATCCGGTGCTTCTCTTCCTACAGCCATCGTGTCGTCTGCCGCCGACAGTCAACTCTGTGATACGTTCAGAGGGACGGAGGACAACTATAGGCTCTTCCGCGCAATTCGATGCGCTCATAAGAAGACGACCACCGGCAAGAGGTACAGATAACCTCATTCTACTATTATCGAAGTTGAGAGGCGTCGCGTACCAACTAGTCAGTAGTTTGGAAATCAGTGACGCAAACTTCGCTATCGCTCTAGAATTACTCGAGAGTAACTACCGACAATCAGCACGAGAAGAACGGCGCATCATGGCACGTTTGACGAACGTTCCAAGAGTTCAGCAATCCCACGACGTTAAAGGCCTGCGTGCGTTATTGAATCATATTTTGAGTACGACGCTGCAGGTGAAAACAATCGGTTATGGGCCAGAGAAATATGCGCCATCGTTCGAGCAGGCTGTCCGCGAAGCCTTGCCGCCGGACCTGCTATACGACTTCCAACTGCGTATACGCAGTGAAAAACCTGCCATTCAATCGAACGGGCAATTAACGGGAAGCCAGACAGCGGCGGCGGTAGAACGGCTCGAAGCGCTGACCAAGTGTCTCCGCGACTACGTTCTGCATGTAGAAGAGTTTCCTCCGCTTCGACGTCAGCAAGGAAATCATCCCGACGACCATCGTAAGAAGAATGGTTTTCACCAGTCAAGCAGGAGCAACAACAACAGCAACAACAAGAACAACGGCAATCACAATAGTGGAGCTGGTAGCAGTGGCGCTTGGCGCTACGGTGCAAACAAGCCCCCCCCCGTAATGGTCTATCATACACGGCAGCAGCTGGTATTCAAAACGGGGGACGTGAGCAACTGCAGCCAGCCAGACCCTGCTTTTTCTGCGGCACAGTCGACCATAGACCATCAAGGTGTACCGCTGCTATGACCATCGCCCAGCGTAAGGCCGTGTTGGAGCGCCTGAATAAGTGCTCCGTGTGCGTCTGTGAATAACACTCCGCAGGTCAAACGTGCCGGGGTGTCAGGGGCCACTGTTCTGTCTGTAAAAGGAAAACGGATCACTACAGTTCCATGCATCCCGCCGACCATCCAGCAGCTGCTCAAACCAGTGCTGCAGCAGTGACAGCCTCTGCGCCGGCGCTATGTGATCGAACGACAGTGATAATGACAACGAAGTCTTCCGTAGTACATGGTGGTCAGAGGATTCCAGTGCGCCTCTTCATCGTCCAGGGAAGCCAGTTGACGTTCGTGACGCCTGAGCTCATTAAGCGGCTCGGCAGCATTCGACCTGTGAAACAAGCAGAGCTACGTATTGGCGGTATCCACGCAGATAACGAGTTCGTCGCCGACAACTACCGGTTGTGCCTACAGGGCGAAGGCGAGCGTGGGCGACGCGTAGAGCTAGGTGCCTATGCGTATAACTTCAACGTAAACCCAGTAACGACGCAGGCGCCAGAGGTGATAAATGCTATCAAGGACTTCGCGCTACAGCATCAGTTAGCCGACGAAACCTACCTCTCCGACCAGCCGCCATTGCCCATCAGCATTTTGATCGGTCTGGACTATTATCAAGAGATAGTGAATATTGAGACGGTCAGTCGGCTACCGAATGTTTGGTTGCTACCGAATCCGCTTTCGGATGGTTGTTGTATGGAGCTGTAGCATCGAACGAACGCGTCGACGTTAAGCGTGTTTACCCGATATGTAGAAGCGCGGCCTTGTCCAAGCCAGCGCGCGACATAGAGCGCTTGTGGTCTATTGAAGCCATCGGAATCGAAGATGCGACGCTACAGCCGTACACCGTCGACGAAGCAGACGCGCTCCGGCAATTCGAAGAGAGATTATCATACGACGGCAAGGCATACACCGTTACTATGCCGAAGCGCAAGAGCATCGTCACTCTAGCCAACAATTTCAGCACTGCTCTCCGACGTCTGACATCAAAACGGCGTGCTCTAGAAAGGGACCCAGAGATGTTCGCGCGCTACGATCATGAAATCATGGCCTTTGTACGCGATGGTCATGCTGAAGAAGTCCTAGATGTCGATGTAGTAGCGACCAGTAGTCAAGATGGGTCTTACTATATGCCGCATCATAAAGTGATCACCGAAGGCGATGGCGGGCAATAAAGGCGGAGGATCGTCTTCGATTGTTCAAGAGCAGCCGCTGGACAAAAATCGCTAAATCATCATCTGTTACCAGGGCCCAGTGTAAACCCAGATCTGGTTACCCTATTGGTGAACTTCAGAGTCCATCCGATCGCCCTATCCGCCGATGTGACCCAGGCCTACCTGATGCTAAACCTACACGAAGAGGACAGGCCGTACTTCAGGTTTATCTGGCAAGGCCCGGGCGATACGAAAATGCGATGCTACCAGATGACCAAGGTTATCTGGGGAGCTGCGCCTAGCGGTTTTCTCTTGGCCGAGGGGCAAATTAACGCATCGGCAGTGTCGCTTACTGTATCGCCAGCACTGGCATCCCCGTCGCTAGTCATGACGGCGTCTGCCTTTGTTGTACACGGCGGCTCGCGAACACTGGTGAGGTTATTCTTCGACACCGGCGCTATGCTCAGTTTCGTATCACCAGCGCTCGTCGGACGGCTGCAAGGACTCCGTCCCGTTGGTCGCGGCGAGCTCAAGCTACAAGTCTTCGGAGACACCCCGGCATTCACAGCTGACCGCTACCTTATCCGCCTTGCTGGGTGCCGCGACGAGAGAGTACGGGTGGACGTCGCCCCTACGCATATGATTTCGGCGTAAACCCGGCTAATCAATGCCCACCCGAAACCACCGAAGCGACCAAGCGCTTCGGCCAGTCGCACCAGCTCGCAGACAACGCATTCTACGGTTCGCCTGATCCTGACGTTCCCGTAATCCTAATCGGCATGTACCACTATTACTCTATCGTCAAGACGGGATCGGCACGCAAAATAACCAGTGACATCGTGGCTACTCACACCAAGTTCGGTTGGATAGTCGCTGGCAAAATCGCGGAACCGGCCAAATACGCCGATCTGTCCCGAGTGTGCTGCCTCTGTCAGCAAGCCAGCGCGCGATCTCGAGCGCCTATGGTCACTCGAGGCCATCGGGATCCAAGAGCCTGCCGGACAGACCATGTCGGCTGATGACGAAGAAATCATGTCGTTCGTGAATGACGGTCACGCCGAGGAGGTGCTCGAGTTCCAGCAGACCGGACCAGGTGATCACGACGGCAGCTACTACATGCCACATCACCAGGTAGTAACGGAAGCAAATGGCAAGAGCAAATGGCGAATAGTTTTCGATTGCTCAGCCTCGGCGCCCGGCGCGACATCACTCAACGACCACCTATTGGCTGGCCCGAACATCATTCCAGACCTCGACCAACTTTCGATTGAATCGGGTCGCGGTGTCGGCAGATATCATGAAAGCTTACATGATGTTACACCTCGCCGAGGAAGACCGACCGCTCTTTCGTTTTCTGTGGCAGGGCCCGACCGACGATCGCGTCCGGTGTTACCAGATGAAAAAGGTCATCTGGGGAGCCGCTCCCAGTGGGTTCCTATTAGCTGCCACTCTGCGCGATATTTGTAAACGGGTGGACCCAAGTGGCCAGCACAGGCTGGGCGACTCGTTGTACCACGACGACTTGCTGATGAGCTTCACGACCTCGGCCGAGGCCGCCTCCTTCATAGATAAAGCGGTCGCGTGGTTCGAATCGGCGAACATGCAACTCGCAAAATGAAAACAAATTCGCCAGAAGTGGTGGACCACCTCAAGAAACGTGGAGTCGACACGGCAGCAGCCTGCTTCGATGAAGGCGCTCTATTAAAGGTTCTCGGCATTATCTGGTCTCCCACGTCGCATCATCTCCGCGTCCCACTCACGTCGCTCGCAAAGAAATCTACCACACTCACACAAGCCACCAAGCGCACGGTTCTGCGATTCGTGGCATCGATCTACGATCCTCTGGGCTGGCTTCTACCGTACACCCTCCGGAGCAAACGCATCATCCAGTAGTTGTGGTCTCAACCGCTAAAGTGGGACGAAGCTTGCGTGGGCCAACCGATCGACGACTTCAAACAGTGGGCCCTGGAGCTGAACGATTTGCTCGACCTACGTATCACCCGTCAATATGGGCCAATCAACAGGCCAGTCGAGGCGTACTACCTCCACGTATTCGGTGACGCTTCGGAAACAACATTGCCGCTGCAGCGTACCTGCAGACCCGACGGTAGCAGCGACTGCGCTCTCGCCATAGCAAAGTCCAGGCTCGCACCGCGAAACACCATCACGTTACCCCGCCTCGAGTTGATGGCTGCAGTGATATCCGCTCGCCTCCGGTCGTTTTTGTTGGATCGACTGATGATCAAAATCGATAGAGTGTTTCACTATACGGAGTCGACCGTAGTATACGGGGTGGTGTGTCGCTCAACAACCTGCCCGATGGAAGACGTTTGTTTGTAATCGCGCTTCCGAGGTCCAGCGACACTCTACCCCCAGTGAATGGTTCCACATCCCGGGACGGCGAAACATCGCCGACCTAGCTACGCGAGGCATAGCGGCAACGGAGCTTCGCGAACGAGAGGAGTGGTGGTTAGGACCGCGATGGCTGAGTCTGCCTGAGGCCGAGCGACCTGTCAAGCAACTGCCCACGAGGGACGTCGCACACGCTGAGGCGGTAAGCCAGGAGTTACGTGCCGTAGTGTCCCCTGCTGTCGCAACCGCGCCTGTCGTTGACCTCGAACGATACAGCAGCTGGGAAAGTGCTGTCCGCATTGTGGCCCTTGTCGTACGGTTCACGTACCGATACCGCTGCCAACCAATACCGGGTGAAACTGAGCTGCGAAAGATAGCCGAACGTCAGATTATAAGGTGGACGCAAGAGCGCCATTTCCGCGCCGAGCTGTCGGCCGTCGCAGTAGGTGAACGCCCGTCAAGTCGGTCCAAGCTTGCCGCGTTTTCCTTGTTCGTCGACGAGCAGGGACTTATGCGGGCTAAGACACGGTTGACGAAGGGCCCACATTTCAGTTATGACGAAGCAAACCCAATAGTTATCCCGGGAGAGTCTCGTCTGGCTGTTTTGTTAGTCGCCCATTGTCACCGTGTCAACGCCCACTTCGGAGTCAACGTCGTACTCACCTTGCTCCGCCGGCGGTATTGGATCACTCGGGCACGTCAGGTGATCAAGAAGTTTCTCGGCCGTTGCGTAACTTGCCGTATGGTACACGGGCCGTCGGCCGACCAGGTACA
This sequence comes from Stratiolaelaps scimitus, assembly GCA_019614645.1. Taxonomy (NCBI): domain Eukaryota; kingdom Metazoa; phylum Arthropoda; class Arachnida; order Mesostigmata; family Laelapidae; genus Stratiolaelaps; species Stratiolaelaps scimitus. Next base: position 3,964,297 of record JABWDB010000032.1, on the reverse strand, counting down.
GGCACAGTTGCCAGAATCTCGGGTAACACTGATCGCTCCCTTTGCCGTTACCGGTCTCGTTTCTGCCGACCGTTTCTCACACGGACCAGAGAAGGAACGGTGAAAAACTATATCGCCATGTTTACCTGCGCCAGCACCCGTGCGACACACTTGGAGTTGACGCCCGCCATGTCGACGCCGAGCACCCACCTCGCAATACGGCGTTTCCTCGCATCGCGACCCGGCTGCACTCAGCTCGTTTCCGACAACGCCAGAGCCTTCGTCAAGGCGGCCAGCGATATCAAGCGTCTAGTCAACTCGCTCAACGATCCAGACACTAAGGAGCTGCTCGCCCAGCGAAGAGTGACCTAGTCGTTCAACTGTCCCCGCGCACCGTGGTACGGAGGCTTTTCCGAGCGACTGATCGGAACGGTGCGAAGGGCTCTCACAAAGACCCTGGGCCGCAGCCTCATCAGCTCCGAGGAGCTGCGAACGATCGTTTGTGAACTTGCTGCGGTCGTCAACGACCGCCCTCTCGGTCATGCTGACGGAGACCCTGACGAACCAACGGCAATCACTCCGGCCCAGTTCTTACACGGCGGTCCGGTCGAGAGATCGCTGTGCTCACTTACTCCGCTCGACGCGCTAGGACCCCGACCGGTTGCGAAAGGACCTGCTGAATCGCACCACGTACTTCAAAGCGCTTTCCGTCCGTTGGCAGCGTGAATACCTACTTCAACTGAGGTCTGCGAACCTGGACGGCTCGGGCAAAGCGAAGCCAATCGACGTTGAAGATGTTTGTCTACTGAAAGAAGACAACGTACCCCGCTTACGATGGAACTTGGTTCGCGTCGTGGACCAGCACCGTGGTCGCGACGACGCTGTGCGAACCTACACCGTACTGTTTGTAAATGGGTACCGGTCGCGCCGGGCCGCGCAGCTTCTCTACCCTCTGGAAATTGTGAAGGCGTAGAGACTAATAATCACGATCACGTACGATGTGTCATTGTGTAGAAATATTTTAAAGAAGTCACGTCGTAAAATAACGAAGTGTAAGGAGATAATTTTAGGATGGTACATTATGATAATGGGACTTCTTCCACTCGTCCCATTGGGTGGACTGTGAGATAACCCGACCCTGATTATTGTACATTATGTTGTTTTCATTGTTTAATAGTATAATAGTACGTGGTATAATTCGTTGTAGAATGTTTGTTATAGCCGATACTGAGAAGCAGCGAATTTGCCAATTGTAAATAATAACAATCGAACACGGTCGGCCCAGTGCCGGCAGTCAAAGTCCAGAACGGGCGCACACAACGTGTGTCTCGATTTGAATAAATCAACAGCGGATGGGTCGCCACCAGGGGCGTCATTCGTTGCCCAGACAGCAAACCTGTTGCATCGCGTTGTCACTGTCGTGTACCGTTAGGTAGTCGCTGTAGGCTAACTCCCGCATGTAAGACGCCAGTCACGCATACCCCAAAGATACTATACGATCACAAACCCCTTTTATGTTAACGAGGCTAGGTCAAGCCACTCTTATAAGGCTTCCTCGGTGATTCGAGCGAAGCGTCTCAAACCAAACAACCAACCAAAATCAAAACAACCTAACGGTACACTACCGTGACAACGCGATGCTTCAGATTCGTTCTCTGGGCAACGAAAGGGCAACGCTGTTGGCTACCCATCCGCTACTAATTTATTCAAATTGAGACACATTTTCGAATTGGCAGATTCGCTGCTTACCGGTATCGGATCAACAGGGATCAACAGCGAACCACCCCAATGAAGCACAATAAATGTAGTTTCGGGGTATCGTAGATAGAGATACCCGGCCACGTCGTTAATACGCGGGGAGTATCTCCAAATACGGAGAGCACAGCCATGATTCGCAACTATCCCGTCCCCACGAACACCAAGGTAGGTAGCCAGCCAAGGTAGGCAGCTTTCGAACCTACTGTGAGATAGCACTCAATTCCAGTGGACGTCAGGGGAACAACACTCTTTCGAATAACTCCCCGACGCTCTCATTACGCCACCTTAGTTAGCACAATGTCATCCCTTTTCCCATTACTCTCCATACCGAGGCGCCTGGCCAGGGCTTTGGTGTCGTAGTGACGCAAAAACATATGGACGGTTTGTAACATGTCGTTGCCTACGTCAGCCGCACCTTATCACTGGTGGAACGCAACTATATGATGACGGAGCAAGAGTATCCTGCCATTGTGCGGACTTCAATGAAGCTCCGGCTTTATCTACATAGTAGAATAGTCACGGAGATGACCACAATGCGCTTAGCCAGCTCATGACGGCTCGCGACATCTCGGGCCGGCCTGCGCGGTGGGCTCTCCGTCTCCAAGAATACGATATCAACGTTATCTACAAAGCAAGGAGAAAACATCGGGACACGGACTGTTTGTCCCGCATCCCGGCAACACTCGATTCGTTAACCACCACCACCGATTCGCGGACGAGGTTCGACTCCCGAACCACGACAAGAGACGTTCTTTAACCACCAGCCGATCTCCGAGTTCCGATATACAATTCCCCACTCCGTCGACGAACATAGATGTTCTGTCTTACCAGTCATTGGCCACTGCGCAGAAAGACGATCCCTCTCGACGACGTCTATTAGCGAACACCAACTGCAACTCTGCCTTACCTTGCGCCAATGGTATCTATTGTTAATCCTGCCGGCACCGTTTCGAGCAGGAGCTCATCGAGCGACACATGCCGGTAGAGTAGCCGGACACCTGTGTCAAACCAGAAGCTACCTTCGCCTGCCTTCTCGCTTCTATTGGCCTTTGATGTCTCGGGACGCGACTCGATTTGTCCTTTCCTAAAAGGAAGGAGTTTCGTCAGGAATCGCGAAAAGACACGACACTACGAAGTTTGCTACAGCGCATCCCGTTCCACACGGTAGGTGTCGATCCGATGTCTTTTAACGAAACTTCTTAGGGAAAAGTCGATCCACTGACGATGGTGGCTACAGCAATATGCCACTTCTCGAAGATTCTCATCACCAAACAGATGAGAAACCGGATACACAACCGAACGGATCCGTTGAGCAGGTGGCTAAGTTTTTAGTCAATAAAATGATTCTTCCTCACGGCGCGCCACGGGTCCTGATCAGCGACCGTGGTGCAACGTGCATCTCCTCGTTTACTTTCGTTCTCAAAGGTTTACTTTTCTGAAATGAGTGTCTCCGGTGATGCTTGGATGAACATAGGAATTAATGAACACCAATTTGTGAATAATCCCGTTGGTTTCATGCACCTATTGCTCTTGTAATGCGACCCTTTGCTAACATTGTATAGCTAACTTAACATTGTCTGTGTACGATAACTTTCTCGGTGGACACTAATCACCACCGACTATCTGACTACGAGGCAAGTGACCCAGCCTTTTTTACTTTTAAAGTGGGGTGTTGGCATGCTGACCAACACCATGACCACCCCCCTTATGGAACTGTTGATGATGTTCATCAACAGTTCCCGGTATCGCTTAGCGCATTCTTCAGTAAAGTGACCCAGTCTACCGCAGGGTCGCCTGCCCCAACGGTGGTGTACGTTACAATATGTATAAATTAGATCGAATGTCAATGTTCGCCTACATCATCATATATACCTATATATTTTCTATATATTTCAGCCGCATCATCTGATATAATGGCACCGCCCTCTATTCGATTCATGCATATATACGCCGAGATGTCACCGCAACCATACCAAGCTGCTTGTCGAACTAGCGCTTTCTTGTTTTGCGTACAGCCGTATCACAATGCATTATTAAATTGCAATTTTTAGGGCGATCCGATCGAAACAAAAGGATACGAGAGCTCCGAACTGGATAACGCTATATAAAACGACCAACTGCACTCGTCGATGATGCGGGACTAAATTGTGAAATTGTCTAATTATCGGAAGCAGGCGTTGCAGCGAATTGCTTTGAAGCTTTAACGACGAACGACGCAAACATCTCACAAGCGTACTCCTTAGGTTATTTTCGTCAATGACTTGACACTGGTAAGGACAATGAGGTTACTAGGCACATTGCATCTGGCGCTAACCCTACGGGAATCAATCTTTCCTAATTCCTGTTAAACGAATCAATGCGCTTCTTTTGATGAGAGAGACATACAACAGAACAGTATACTCGTTTAAGCACAACCCGACGATTGTACAAGGTCACATAGAAGTCAACTTCAGGGGGTGGGGTTACCGTTTAAAGTGTAAACAAAATAGAGTTAGGAGGTCGTATACCATATATATTTGTATATTTGAATACCAACATAACATATCTCACTACAATGCAGTAGCGATAACTGAGAACTGTAATCACTCGCTTTCTATAAGACTATCGAAGAGGCCATGCAGTTCCAGATTATTTGCATAGAGTTTGTGAATATTGTACCTTGGTATAATCTTGGTATGTCCAATATAAATACTCAAAATAATACAGGACCCACACAAGACCCTGGCGGGCAATCTCCACGTGAACTGAGTTGGCCATTTACTTCAATCTTGAAACAACAGTCCGTTAGATTGTTAGACACCCAGTTTATGGTCGTACCATCAACCCCTAGCCCGCAGAGCATAGATATTAGTAGTGGATGAGAAACTCTGTCAAACGCTTTGGACAAAGCGAAATATATACAGTTAAATGCAATCTTTCGGTTCTGATATATATAACTTATAGTACAGTGTAGAAATCTGTCACACCTTCCAAAGCCACATCTGAATCCATGGCCATCCACGGATTTTTCAAATACATGGCCAGATTAACTTCACAGTTGTGTCCCCATCTCTATAAATGTAAAGGTCAATTCTCCTTAAAATAGAGGCCACCCATCTAATGCGCGAGCTTCGACACTCACATGCACTGAGTATTAGTAGCATATATTTTAATACCCCTTATAGCTCTTTCCATTAGGACCAATTTGAAAGATCGCCCGTTGACTGAAGACTCGTCAGAGAGAAATCGGCTCTGTTTCGTATGTCACTATAATAAATATGGCAAGCGAATTTATTGTGTATTTGCTTAAGTAGGTATCGCTCCACTCGGCTTTGAACCCCAGACCCCGCAAAATTTCCTCGGATTCTAATAATGCCTCCCCTAATCACCACACCATACCCGCAGGCGGCAAAAATTAGCAAAGCGTCCCTGAACTTTAAAACTAATTAGTGCCTCTGTGTGTACTGGTTTTAACATCTGAGGGTATTATGATAAAAATGCCTCCGACATTGACTGAGGACTGCCATACTTACTCAGCACGCTCAATGACTAAAGCTATTATATATAGATGCCACAATGCAAATACTGCCAGTGTCACGGTTAGTGAGTGTCTTGTTTCTCCAACAACGATTGTTACAATGCGTTTCGCATGTACCTCTATCTGGTAAGCAGCTAGCAACGCTATTGTGTGATATATACACAACAAGTTGAGTGTAAGTGGACTAATCGCTAATCGAAAGTACATTTGATTTGAGCAGGCTCAATTTAGTTACGTAGTTGTAGTGGTGAATAACCGGTATCAAGTGTTAAACGTTTATCTACACGATGCTAAGTCCACTTCAAAACAGTGAGTGATGGACCAACGTCGGGCGACAGTTCAGTGTATTCAATCAGAGATAAGAGCACGCGGGGTGATCGGATGGCCTGCTAAGAAGCAAGTGACATCCGAGCTCACCCGTTCACCATTTTAAAGGTGTACGTTCTCTTTCAAATTGTTCTGTTGTCACCGTATGATATCTCAGTCTTAGCCGCAGTCGAGTAGAGAGACTATAGCATTAGTGTAAAGATTAACGGCCGTATTGGCAGGTGTCTATCTACCCATCAATATGTATATACATATAGACAGAAATATTGCTTATAGAAGAAAGTCGTTGCTGCCGTTCCCGGTAGATGGCGACGACCAGCAAACGTTGGACAGATGCTGTTTGTTTCATGCTAAGCTGTTTGAAAATTCGTTTGGGAGTGTTGGTGGGTGGGGTGTGTGGGTGGGGGTGGGTGAGTGGTTGTGTGGGGTGTGTGGGTCGTGGTGGGAGTGTGGGTGTGTGTGTGGGTGGGGGTGTGGTGGGGTGGTGTGCGAGGGGTTGATGTGAGGGGTGTGTGCGCGGAGGTGGGCGTGTGTGGGGTGTGTGGGTGTGGTGTGTGGGGGTGGGGGGGTGGGTGTGTGTGGGTGGAGTGCGAGTGTGTGTGTGTGTGTGGGGGTGTGTGGTGTGTGGTGGTGGGTGTGTGCGGGGTGGGGGTGGGGGTGGGGGTGGGGGTGGGGGTGGGGTGTGTGTGTTGTGTTGTGGTGTGTGTGTGGGTGTGGGGTGAGGTGGTGAGGGAGTGGGGTGTGTGAGAGTGTGTGGGGTGGGATGGTAACAGAAATACTTTGGAAAGATGACCACTGTTTCCTTTATATTATCTATGTTCTATACGCCGTCTGCGCAATGATTGTTTGTTTGTTCACCATACCAAAAGCTATTTAAAGAGCCTTAATGTTATCCAGAAGGAATAAGTCTAACATAGAGCTTAATTAATTGAATTTGTCTAATTAAAAGAAGACCTTATCAAAACAAGAGAATTACTACCCGCTAAAAGATGCCGCTTGACAAAGCAAACAATTCCCAATGGGGTCGGTTCTGATATATATAACTTATAGTACAGTGTAGAAATCTGTCACACCTTCCAAAGCCACATCTGAATCCATGGCCATCCACGGATTTTGCAAATACATGGCCAGATTAACTTCACTGTTGTGTCCCCATCTCTATAAATGTAAAGGTCAATTCTCCTTAAAATAGAGGCCACCCATCTAATGCGCGAGCTTCGACACTCACATGCACTGAGTATTAGTAGCATATATTCTAATACCCCTTATAGCTCTTTCCATTAGGACCAATTTGAAAGATCGCCCGTTGACTGAAGACTCGTCAGAGAGAAATCGGCTCTGTTTCGTCGGCTGAGGGACCCCGTGAGCCGACCCTCCAGTATTTGAGCTGACCCTCAGCTCAGTTTTTCCAGCTGACCCTCAGAGAGGGCAGCGCCTATCCCTCGCTGTGCAGAGAGGCAATGCCATCGCCTTCCTCGGACATTGTCGTCCTCACCCCCCCCCATAATCCCTAAAAATTCCGAACTACTGTAAGTTTGAATAAATATATTTATATTCCCAATAGACATTTTTAAAAAAATGAAGGGAGTAAAATTATTATTATTATTTGAATACCAACATAACATATCTCACTACAATGCAGTAACGATAACTGATAACTGTAATCACTCGCTTTCTATAAGACCATTGAAGAGGCCATGCAGTTCCAGATTATTTGCATAGAGTTTGTGAATATTGTACCTTGGTATAATCTTGGTATATCCAATATAAATACTCAAAATAATACAGGACCCACAAAAGACCCTGACGGGCAATCTCCACGTGAACTGAGTTGGCCATTTACTTCAATCTTGAAACAACAGTCCGTTAGATTGTTAGACACCCAGTTTATGGTCGTACTATCAACCCCTAGCCCGCAGAGCATAGATATTAGTAGTGGATGAGAAACTCTGTTTTTTGTTTTTTCAAATTTAAAAAAGTAACCCATGTCAATATTAATCATTGGCAATATAGCGCCCTCGATGGGCGTAAACTCCCCAAATAACATGAACCATTTAAAGAAAGAAGAGAAAGTATTCTACTCAGGCGAAAAGTAATAAATATTATAATTAATCCCTCTGGGTTTTTCCGCCCCCGACGGCGCAAATTGTGCATCGGAAAGGGTAGAAAGTCGCATGTTGTGCATCATGTACAACATTTGCAAATTGATGCGGCTAGTCGAGACGTATTCAGAAATCCAGAAAAAACACCCCTACACTGAAGTAATGCCGAAAGGCGGTACCAGTGCGGGTGGTAAATAACCTCCCCCACGCAACAGCTTAAGCGGCTGGGAAAGGAAGATATCCAAAAAAAACTGCTGGCCTTGCCCTGGTGGGCGGCGAATAACTCTAGTCCCGCTCGCGGGTGCGGTGTATACACGTGTATAGAGAGAAGGGAGGGGCTTCTCATAGATAGGTTCATGAAGCCGCGTAGAGACTAGCAGTTGCTGTCACGTCGTGACGGGCGCGTTAATGAGCTTGCCATTGCCATTACCATTGCCAATAAAGTGACAGTTGCCCATCATCTTCGAAATCAACTCATCTTCTCTCGCAATCTCCTAGTAGCCCTAGCCATCGCTTACAAATAGTTATCTGTTTTTTTTGTTTCAAAATTAATTTAATATTTGTATATATAAATTGTTAGGTGTTTACTAATGATTGCGTTAATCATGTACTACTAGATTTTTAATACTTAGATTATATTTACTCATACGTTTAGTATTGTTTTCCATCCAAGCAAGCAGGGCCAGCCAGGCTGCGTACGTAGTCTGGGTGTATTAGCAGTTCGTCCACAATTATTCGAGCACCGTTGGCGAGTCTTTCACTGAGGTCGAGATTTCGACATATGTAGCAGATGGTTCCTCGTGTTAGGAGCAGCTCGTGTAGAGGGAATCCTTGTGGATTGATTGTGTTTAACACCTCCATACTAACGCCGGATATTTGATTTTCTTCTCTTGAGGAAGCATTGGTATGGGTATCAGTTCTAAGGTATCTGCGCATGCCCCCTTGAAGAATGTTGCTGATAATGTCATTATTGATCTTGAGGATAGCCTCGTGTTCCAGGGTTAAAATGACACGATCAGTCAGTTGAGTTACACCTCCATAGGAGACTGACTGGCCAAACACGGCACATTCAATTGGGGGTGTTGACGGCTTCCTGCTGTTCTTGCTGCTGTTGATGATTTTGTGGAACATGTTGAGCAGGAATACCGACCAAATTTGTTTGATTGTTTGCTGGTCATTCAGACTTTGTCGTCTGATATCATGTTCGTTGTCAGCAAACGGTGGCTCATCTTCTTGCTGTGGTGGTGCTGCTGCGGCGTTGTCCATTTAAAACACCAAGACAGCTCCGAGTGGTGATAGATTCTAGTCGGTGTATTGTCTGCCAGTTATTCTTAGTAGATATCGAATATGGTCAAGGAAGAATATAATAGCTTGCTCGTCTCGGTAACCCCGTCCGACGAAGTGTTCACTGAGTTGAATATGGAACGTGTCCCAAAGTCGAGTAGGTAGTTCCGGATCTTCCGAGTTTGTAGGGATCATCACGAACAGTTTCCGAAGTTCTTATGGCATTTGGCTCATCACTTCTTGCTCCATTGCCTGTAGGTAATGCATGCAATTTTCTACTAATCCAAGTATTACGGCAACCTCTGCAAATGTCGTCTTGCGTTCGTCGTCGATCGTGTATAAGTTTGCCAATGATCGTGGCCTGCGAACATGTAGCAAGGGTAATCGAAGGTAGTAGCGATCACGGTCGAGCGCGTTGGGATAGACGGCGTATAGATTTCCGAGAGTGGGCTTAAGCCTGCGTTCTTACAGTGCCCATTTCGTCAGTGGCTGATTCCATCGATAGATTTTAGAATACCGATGTAACGCAGAGTACGTTGAAACTCATCATCTTCCTGTGCGTTTAGTGTGAGCCAGGCGGCGAACTGTGGCGGTGAAAGCTGTTCTGTTTTTGGTACAGGAAGGTTGACAATCGTGTGGGACGAGCTGCGCAGTGCTAATTCCACTGGACGCCACATCGCTTCCATGGCTGAAGCCTATCGCGACTTCATGAAGTGATGCAGTTCGTCATAGTCCATAACGACGCGAATCTTAATTGTCGTTTCCGTTATTGTTATGATGACACAGCCGAATTCGCAAGATTGCCTTATCTGGACATTTAAATATGTACTTCACCGACGCAATGAGCCGACTGCCTGTTGCAATAAAAGGAATGGATTTCGAAGCAAAATTTAGTTGTCGATGTCATGAACAGTAACATTATAATATCAACTTCTTATATATATTATTATTATGCTGTTGAATTTGATAATTGAATGTATTATAAAGTAAATGAATACCTATAAAAATTACAAGAGAACTGTCAGAATAGAAAAGAGAATCGAGCACGCGAGGTCTGCTAAGAAGCTAGTGACTTCGTTGAAAGTTCGCTGTTCTTTATTTACGCTGTACACGCTCTCCTCCGAATTGTTTTGTCGTCACTGTAGCAAATCAACAGCCTTTGATGAAATTTACCACCAGCTTTAAGTTGTACTCTCGGACAACTAGACTCGTTAGTGTTGCTGTTCAACAGGCTAGCATAACTACACAGGCTTTACACTCACTCACTAATAATTAAGCCGTACTTCTGTTGAACACGAAACATGGTCATCATTCATTACAATTTGCGTGAGCCGAGCGTCACCCGTTGCGCATCTCCCCGCATCGTAGCTGACTTCTTCGCAACGATAGGAAGAGCCGACATCGAAAGATCAAAAAGTAACGTTGCTTGGCCGCCACAAGCCACTTATCCCTGTAGTAACAAGCCGTTTAGTGAAAGTACTAAAAACAAAATGACTAGTTCAATGATAGGATTTTCGCGAGGCTCCAGTAGCTGCGCGGCTCTTCTCGATTCGTATCCGTTCACGAACCGTACGCCATGCGTGCGCACTGCGCCATCACGGCCAGGAATGGCCTCGATGACCCTCACGAGGTCCCACTTGATCCTCGGTGCGTTGTTTTCCTTCAGTAGGCACACATCGCCCACCCTGATCTCGCGCGCCTTACCCACCACGTTCGCCTGGACTATACGCAACATCAAAAGGTACTCCCTGTACCACCTGACTGAGAGCGCTCTGAAATAGTTTGTGCGCTGCAACAGGGCAGCTCGGAGGTCATTGGCGGCGGGCGGACCGGAGAGCAGCGTCCCATTGGGGCCAAGTTTGTCCAAGGGGATGATCGCTGTCAGGGCTCCACCGACAGGGCCACCGTGCACGAACTGTGCAGGTGTTATCGGCCGGGAAGCGTCCACATCATTTCCTGTGTACGTCAGTGGTCGCTCGTTCACCGTCGCCGCTAGCTCTGTGATAATCATGCGTAGCTCCTCGTAGCTGACCAAGCTACGTCCGAGCGTTTTTACGGGAGCCACCTTGACCGTACCGACAAGACGCTCGAAGTAGCCACCGCGCCAGGCAGCCCGCGGACAATTGAAAGTCCACTCAACTCGCCGCTGTGCGAGGAGTTCGCGGCACAAGGAGTCCTTCAGGCTGTTAAACAACCTCTTGATGTCGCTCGCCGCCGTGACGAACGAACGGCCGTTGTCAAAGTTGATTTGAGCGCAGCCGGGGTGTGCGGCAAGGAAGCAGATGAGGGCCAGATGCGTATCCAAGGTTGACATCGCAGGCACCAGCTCGAGATGGATTGCGCGCGAACGTACAGGTGAACAATGCGATGTACGTCTTCAGCAACGTCTCTCGGCCCCGAGACGAAACGGGCCGCAAAAATCCAGACCGGTCGCCGCAAATGACACAACCAAAGACGTTCGTTCCGGCGGCAGCAACGGCTGTACCTGGTCCCCGGCAGCTCCGTGAGACTTGCGGCATGTGACGCAGCGGCGGAGGATCGACTTGATGATCTGTCGCCCTCGCATGACCCAGTACCTCCTACGCGAGGCACTGAGAATGACGCTGGTGCCGAAGTGTGCGTTTACTTGGTGGTGGTGCGTGATGAGTAGGCGAGCGAGATAAGACGGCCCCGGCACAACCACGAGATTGGCCTGCGAGCAATCGAGTCTTCACGCGGCGCAGACCGTCTGCGTCGATGAACAACTTGTATGCGGCCAGCGCCGACTTACTTGAGATGGGTTGCTGCCGGAGGCAGGCGTCACATTCGTGGGCTAGGTGCTGCTCTTGGCACCAACGCATCACCAGCTTCTCAGCCGTGAGCACTAGACCAGTCACACGAACAGCTGACTCGAATCTGCTGAATCGCGCAACGTCCACCGGTGGCACCGCCACAATCACTGGGACGACGACCGCTCGCTGTTCGATGGTGACAGCCGGGTCCGTACCACTGCTGGGACGCAGTCTACGACAGGGGCGCGATTCGAGTGGCTCGATCAGCCAATGGGGGCCCTGCCATCACTCATCGCTCTCCTTGAGTACCTCTGCCTGTGCTCCGCGAGTCGCGAGGTCGGCGATGTTTACCCGCCCAGGGACATGAAACCATTCCACAATTTCGACAACTCGGTTGCAGACGAATTCCTTCCACTGAGTCGGTCGCTCGACCGTGAACCAGGGATAAACCGTCGTGGAGTCGGTGAAATGCGCCACGCTGTCGATGCGAACTGACAACCGCTGGAGCAGAAATGCTCGCAGACGGACGGTGATCATAGCCATCAGCTCCAAGCGAGGCAACGTCATCGGCCTGCGCGGCTCAAGGCGAGACTTCGACATTACGAGAGCACACTCGCTGCTTCCGTCATCAAAGGTCGACTGCAGGTAAGCGACTGCCGCGTACGCGGTCTCTGAAGCATCGCCAAAAATGTGTAGCTGCTGGCTCATGACGGTCTTGCCCTTCCGATGATAATGTCGCGGGATCCGTAGGTTACTAAGATCGTCCACCTCGGCTGCCCAGGCTTTGAACTGTTCGAGCGCGGTATCGGACAAACGTTCATCCCATTTGAGGTCCGCACGCCAGAGGTCAGCCATTTTCCACGTAGTATGAACAGGGCCAGCCAACGGATCGGATCGTAGATTGACGCTACCAACCGGAGTACTGTGTGCTTCGTGGCGACCTGGATGTCCTTGCCTTCCTTGCCGAGTGATACCAGATGGACCTTCAGCTCGTCGCGGGTTGGGGTCCACACGATAACAAGCACCTTCAGCACGGCGCCCTCGACGGCGCAAGCCTCCGCTGACTGAATGTCCCGCCGACGTAGATGCTCGACTACCGCTGGAGAGTTTGTCTTCCACTTCGGGATTTGCATCCCGCCAGAGTCGAACCACTCGATGGCCCAATCGACAAACGCGATGGCTTCTTCGTCGGTGGCGAAACTGCGCAACATGTCGTCGTGGTAGAATGTGTCGGCTAGGAGCAGGGTGTCGCCCATGTGCACTCGCCTGAACAACCTGCGGAGGGTGGCTGCCAGCAGAAAACCGCTTGGCGCGGCCCTCCAAGTGACCTTCAGCATCTGGTAACAGCGAACGGCCCGATCAGTGGGGCCTTGCCACAGGAAGCGGAAGTACGGGCGGTCGGACTCGTGCAGGTTTAGCATCACGTAGGCGCGCGCCACATCAGCGGAGACAGCGACGCGCTGCGTCCGGAAGTTTATGAGTAGCGTGATGACATCGGGGTTTAAACTTGGTCCGGGTAACAGATGCGAGTTGAGAGATGCACCGCCGGGGGCAGCTGCAGAACAGTCGAACACGATGCGCCACCTCTGTCCTCCGCCGTCGGCTTGGGTGATCACCTCGTGATGAGGCATGTGGTAGGTGCCATCTTGCCGGCCGGCGGTGTTGATGTCGAAGTCGGCTACCTCCTCGGCGTGTCCCTCTCGAACGAACGTCATTATTTCTGCATGGTATCGGGCATATATTGACGGGTCCAGCTCGAGCGCACGACGTTTGCTACTAAGCCGGCGCAGCGCTTGGTTAAGGTTATTAGGCAGAGACGCAATGGAAGCTCTCCTGGGCATGACTACAGTATACGACTTCCCCTCGTACACCAAACCCTCATCGAACTATTGCAATGCGTCAGCCTCGTCCACCGAATGCACTCCTGGGAACGTATCTTGAATTCCGATAGCCTCAGTGTACCAGAGACGTTTGAGATCGCGGTTTCGAGAGCGCAGCAGCGCAACACACAGGGTGAGCTCGCTCCAGGACCACCCTATCCGTCCGCTTGACAGCACCACCCACGATTCTGCCGAACCATGTTTTGGTCGCGACTAACGTATTTGTCACGTTCAACATCGACCTGCCGACGATTTCGTAGAAGTAGTCCATGCCTATCAGTACAAGAGGCGCTGGAGCTCGCTCGTCACCGAGATAGCACTGGTCGGCAAGTGGGTACTACCGAACCTGCGGATTGCTCATATCACGTCCGGCGAACAGCTGTTCTCTGGATCAACACTGAAGTCATACGCGTAAGTAGAGATCTAGATGCGCTTCGAACCACTATGACGCCCACTGATACGTATTCGGTACATGTCAGTCACGAACGCAGTTTCACTATTGATGCCTTTCAGCCGCAGATTGGCGCGGCCAATCGGCTGGATATCGCACAGCTGAGTGATGAGTGAAGGAGCCACAAATGACAGCATACTCCCAGGATCTAGAAAAACACGCACTGGCATTTCGGCTCCCGCTTATTGAACCAGCGCGGAAGCCGTCATGACCAACCACGACGCCTCACTGAAAACCGGAGCAGAGGCCACTGTGGCAGCCATCCCGGCCGCACTCTCAGCTGACTGAGAGCCTGCCGGATGCATAGACGTATAATGCTCGCGCCCCTTAGACACACCACATAACACAACCGTCCCTTCACAGCGCTGATTCTCCGCATGTTTCTTCCGAAAACATACGTGGCACTTTCCCTTTCGATCGACCACGGCCTTCCCTTCTTGACGCGACATGTTGCTGTTACATCGCGACGGTGGTGGTCCTTGCTTGCCTTGTTGTTGATTCTGGTGAACTGCAGCGGCAGCGGCTGTACTGCTGAGGATGTGGCGCGGCGGTTTCCACTCGCCACGTCGTTGAGCGTTGTCGCTGCGCCGCCAGCGTTGTTGAGATTGCTGCTGATTCGGCAATCTTGATTTCGCGGACCCTTGTTTGGCGCGCCGGGCGGCGGCAGTTCCTCTTGGTGCAGAGTGTTCCGCCGCAGACACTAACTCAGCTGACGCAGGCGCCGCTGGGCCGCGACCGGCAACGGTACTGACTCTAACGGCGGATCATCGGGATCCGCCGTTAGAACGTTCGACAACGACGTTCGACGTGACCAACTCGCCTCCGCGTAATTGGTCACGTCGAACGTCGTTGTCGAATTCGTACACTAGCGTTCGGGGCAGCGCCTTCCGTACAGCACCTTCGAAAGTCAGGGCGTAATAATCTGGCTGGACACCAAGTGCTTCCAACTGCGGGATCGTCTCTTGAATGTGGTTGAGCAATGAACGCAGTCCATTTGTATCGCTGGAATCACGCACAATGGGTACACTAGTGAGCTAGTCCATCACACGACGTTGCTCATGGTCGGAACGCAGGTAGTTGTCATCAAGCACCTTGCGAGCCACGGCGAAATTTGCATCAGTGATCTCGAGACTGGAGACGAGATCGCGCGGCGGTCCTCGAAGCTTGGCTATTAGAGCTAGTAGGCGTTCGATGTTCGTTGCCTCGGGTCGTCGGCTTAGACATGTCTCAAACGCGCTGAGAACAGACGATAATTTCCCTCTCCACGGAAACACTCTACAGTTATCGTGTCGTTGGGTGACACGGCCGTTGGCAAGATAGCGGTGAAAGGCAGGACTGCTGGCGGCCGCGACTGATCGCCGGCCGGGAAGTGGTACCGACGCCATGACCCAACAAATTTGACTCCAACTCGGACCCCGAGATAAGCTTAGGCGCTGCGCATAGGCATTGCACAGGCGCACCCGCTCGTCCACATCCGCAATTAAAAAAAAAAAAATATATATATATATATATATATATATATATATATATTTTTTAATTGCGGTTTTGCATTGCGTTGGTCAACCTCCATCGTTTTGGACATATTTACAGAAGTTAGATCACTCTGTCAAACCCAGGGCATAACTTCTCCTTTAAGTTGTGTTTTTTTACAAACTTCCAGTTCTTCCTGTTAAGCCTCCTATTCGTATCATGGATCTTTTTTTTTTGACATGGATCTTGTCTTACTGCTTAAGTTCGTAGTGAAGGCTAGTGCTTCGGTTATACGACCGTCCGAGTTCCTAGTACATTACACCGTGCGGTAATTCTCTATGATGAGCGTATACGCTAATTTGAGTCAGTTTCTCGCCCTCAAAATGTACGGCTAAATACATTTGCCGAAAAAGATTTTCTTTCCTAAATGATTTTTTTAGCTAGATATCGCAGCTATTGTCTCAAAAGCATCCCTCATGTAGGTCCTATAAGCGACGGGACACTTGTCAGATTGCCCAAAGAAATGCATATGCAATATGCACCCGTCAGTATCACGATTGCGTCAAGGTCTTGGGTCTTCTCACTCTCCAAGGATCTTTTACACCACCCAAACAGCTAAACAACCCCTGTACCCTCACGGGCATCGGTGAGGAGTCTCCAATTGATCGTAATTACGCTGTCCCAGCGGATGTCTCGACGGCAGGGGGCCCTTTCCGAATGATGCTGGACTCGGTTACTACATCGTAGTCGTTGGAGTTCACCTGCCCACTCTTGCGCCCGACTCCTAGGGCAAGCAGCAACAGCAATGTGGTCCGTACTATTGTTGGTCTTGGTAGCTATTTTGGTTATCAAATACGTCAATCTTCGACTATATTGGAAACGGCGCGGCATTGTCTATGAGCCATTGGAGACATCTTTGTACCGAGTGCTGTGGCGTTACAACACACAAGTTGCCCAGGAAGTGCTCATCGAAGATGGTAAAAAATACGGCAAGGTGTACGGCAGCTATCGTGCCTTTAAGCCGTCATTAGTTGTGTCGGATCTGCGAATAGCAAGGGAAGTCCTAATTAAGCAATTTGGCAATTTCTTCGAGAGGAGCTTTGAATTTCAAAGCGGTGATCCCCTTTGGGATATGAGTCTATCACATCTTCCACATGACCAGTGGAAATCGTTGCGAAGCCTGATGGGGTACTGTTTTACGTCATTGAAGATGCGTTCAATGATCCCGAAGCTCGACAAGGTCGCTAAGCGGGTCATAGCCAAGCTCGAGCTAATTGCACAGTCACGTGTTAATGAGCTAAATCTGCAAAAGTACTTAAGCGGATATGGAATGGACTCCATTGCAGCAATTTCGTTTGGATTGGACCTTGACTGTATCAACAATCCGGATAATGACTTTGTCAAATATGGCTCGGGTGTGTTCAAGCCAGGCATTAGTTTGATGATGATGATATTGTGTCCTTCACTTATCAAGTATTGTCCATTTGTTCATTTTCCACCGAAGGACAGCTCCCTATTCTTCAGCAAGCTGGGCAAGCACATCATTGCTGAGAAGCGCAAAAACCTCGATGAGGTTATTCGAAATAACACTCCTGACATTCTAGACCTGCACCTCATCGCCCAGCGTGAGGATCCCACGAACGAGATTACGGATGACGTTCTCGTATCACAATCATTTCTCTTCTTCCTTGGCGGCTTGGATACGTCGGTGACCACTTTAGAGTTCTGCGTGTACTATCTCACCGTCAACCCCGACATCCAACAGCAAGTGTACGAGGAAATCAAGCAAACGATGGGAGATCGCGTAGATGTTGAGTACAGCGATGTACACAAGATGAAGCTACTCGAGGCGTCCTTCCTCGAATCTCTTCGCCTGGTCCCGGTAGTCGCAGCCGTGGACAGAATCTGCACCAAGGATACGACGGTGGACGACATCGAAATTCAAAGGGGAATGATTGTCGAGTTCTTCTTGCCGGCGATACATCGAGACCCGGATTATTTTCCGGACCCCGACAAATTCATGCCGCAGCGCTTCCTGAAAGATGGGGACATATCAACCGAGACGGCTGCCTTTCTCAGCTTTGGCGATGGCCCTAAGGGGTGCATCGGTCGACGGCTCGCGTTGATGAACATGCAGGTACTGCTGGCAAACATGCTACTGAAGGTCCGCCTGGAAAGGTGTCCATCTACCCCGGAACCACTTCAGTTAGCAACTGGCCTTCAGACCTCGGGCCGCTTTCGGGACCCACCGATTATACGAATATCTCCACGTCAGACGACGGAGTAGCGCATGCTCGGCACTCGATTGGCACCGGCGGAAGATCTGGGGATGCGTTCGTTCGAGATATCAAGTATTATATTATATAATGCGCTTCAGTCGCAGCTGGAAGCTTATGAGTAATCGCTTTTAAGGCCAAATAATCAAACGCGAAGAATACAATATGTGGCCCTATTCAAGTCAGTAGTGACAATCATTTTCAGCTAAACTTTCAGTAAATTAATATTGTTCTAATAGAACACAACATTATACAGCATATGTACATGGCATACATATGCTGTATAATGTCGTATCTTGCATCATTCGAATTTACAACGTAATTCATTTTGTTTTCATTTAACTAAGAGCTAAGTTTGATTTAACTTATACCTCCCCCTTCGCGATGACAGCTCATCGCGATGTCAAGCGATGACGATCTATAATAGACGTTAAAATAATACTTAAACGGATTTACAATGGGCTTAATTATGCTTATTGTATCTATATGAAAGAAGTCGCTTGGCTATGACCGGTGCCAGCTCTTCGGCTCTCCCCTAGTGGATGACGGATGAGGCGAATTTCATTGCTCCGTTATCTAATCTGGCTCTGATATAAGCGAAAGTGCACTGCCTAGAGTAATTTCTTGATAATGATTATGCGTCTTTAGATGTACAATAATTAGAGAAGTAGTTGGAGACCGTTGTTTTGGGGGGGGGGGGAGGGCGGGTGCAAGGCCATTTCGAAAGCCATCGAAACAAAAGTACAAAATATGCTATTTCTAATATTATATTACTCTATACAATAGACAATAGCGGAACTTCGTTGGATTCATGGTACGCTAAAGGTGAGCTTTCTGATGTACCACTCAATCAATTGGCTATTTGTACGGAAAAAGAAACAGCAGCGAGAGAGAGAAAGAGGGAGAGAGAGAGTTGGCTATGGTATATATATATATATATATATATATATAGTCAACTAAATCGTTGTAAAAACAGTGCTTTTTCTTTAATAAACCAATAAAGGCTTTATTGGATTCGAAACTGGGATACAAATTGCAGATTTATTGCGGAAGCTACCGGTCATCCAGATTACGTCGTTTCTACATTTCATGAATGTAAAATTGGACGCTGAACTATTGCCTTCCTGCTGTATTTGCTTACGATCTAGATAGGTGATTCTTTCTATTTTTCGGTGGAGCCTTTAACTGCGGATGTGTATCTTATAGAGGGGTATATCTGCACGGATGATATTCAGTTTAAATTGTTTTTAATGGTTTTCTTTAATTTTTAATTTAACGCGTATACTATAATTAACTTATATTCATCCACGGGCATGACCCACTCAGCTAGATGCACTGCAAATAACTATTAGAACATTGATATATTTACGATGAGCGTGAGGTTTTTACTTATACCCACTGGTTCGAAATGAACTCATTGTCGACATGCTGAGTTCACATACGATTCTTTCCCATCCAATTGTCATTTACGACGCGTTCTCCCTGCAAGTGGCAACCCATGAGAGTTACATCGTGATCCATAAACCCTCCCTCGGTGTCCGTAGATTATCATATCATAACTGTTGCATTCCGCAACTTTGATTCGACAAACATTACACCAATTTCCAGAATTTAACGTGAGAGAAAATCATATGTAGTATCTGTACGTAATTGCATCTCAGTCCGTCCAGACTGGCAACTATGCGGCTTGGATTACCATTGAAATGGCAGAGAGAAGAGTTCTGGCCAATAATGATTTCAGTTGGCATAGGCGTCATTTTGGAACATGCATATGTAGTCCCTTACATAAGTACGCTGTGTCTAATACTCAGCCGATATCTAAACGCTACCCTGCTATAACACCAGACGAATGGAAAAAGTGAAAAATGGTGAGTGTACTTTTATAAGCCGATATCTAAACGCTACCCTGTTATAACACCAGACAAATGGAAAATATGAAAAATGCGGAGTGTACTTTTATAAGCCGAGATCTAAACGCTACCCTGCTATAACACCAAACAAACAGAAAAAGTGAAAAATGCGGAGTGTACTTTTATAAGCCGATATCTAAACGCTACCCTGCTATAACACGAGACAAACAGAAAAAGTGAAAAATGGTGAGTGTACTTTTATAAGCCGATATCTAAACGCTACCCTGCTATAACACCAGACAAATGGAAAAAGTGAAAAATGCGGAGTGTACTTTTATAAGCCGATATCTAAACGCTACCCTGCTATAACACCAGACAAACAAAAAAGGTGAAAAATGCGGAGTGTACTTTTATAAGCCGATATCTAAACGCTACCCTGCTATAACACCAGACAAACAGAAAAAGTGAAAAATGGTGAGTGTACTTCTATAAGCCGATATCTAAACGCTACCCTGCTATAACACCAGACAAATGGAAAAAGTGAAAAATGGTGAGTGTACTTTTATAAGCCGATATCTAAACGCTACCCTGCTATAACACCAGACGAATGGAAAAAGTGAAAAATGGTGAGTGTACATTTCATAATGAAATGCAACTATCACTGGCTCCTTTGTACAAATGTTTATTGAAGTGTGTACAAAATACAGTTTCGAGTGAGTTGTATGTCCTGACGTAGACCATCGTGTCCATCACAATAGCTCAAGATCATTCGCAGCTCACTTACGTGCTCACGCCGAGTAGGATACAGCAATAGATATTCACGTTCAGCGGGGGGGAAGGTACAATTGTCGCCCACGTTTATGATTGAATAAGTAATTTCAGATCGGTTACATGTATTCGTTATTTCTAAATCATCTCACTCTGATATATGCATAGACTATTGTCGTATCGAGGGACCTTGACGGTGTTCGTCATTAAGGTTGAACATGTTGACTCGCGATGTTCTGATCCTGGCAATCTCGGCCCGAATTTCAACCGACGAATACACTCATACAAAGTGAATGTTCCTGATCACTATATATCGTTTTTTGTTTTTTTTTTTCGAGCAGACCCTCAGATGACCATCCCCTATGTGACAGGCTTCAGCTCTTAACCTTTTTTAGGTATTACTATCAGAGAGGACCTGTCGGGGCCACCTTTGCTTATTCTCTTCCTTACTCGTACCTGGCAAGAAGATTGATCACTAGATATGCCAAAAGCGTACTAGCTACAATAACAAATGCAAAATTCGGATAACCCTAACGGATCGTGTCGTCAACAACACGTCGACGTTTAGGAAATAGTCAAACATCTGGCTAATCGATTTGTTTCAGTACGTCATGTTTCCCTTAGGGAACATTGTTTAGAACAACATCCGTTTACTAAGCAAAGAGAACGCTTTCACCCGTCGACAACGTTGATACCACAAGGCAAATGAATTTTTCCCGTATAGTTTACAATCAGCTGTGTAATCTACGATACGAAACTACAGCTCGAAATCGAACATATGAATCCACAACAGCGAGGCGAGTGAGTGGGAGCCAGCCAGTCAGCCTTCCTCGTCCAACCCATATTCCGATATGGCTCTCACCCACTCTCGAGCGCGGTGGTGAGCCTTGTATCGAGGTATCAAAATAGGACATGCTATTATATATCTATTTCTGTGTTTTTTCTTTTTTTTTCGCTTGTTCGTTCAAACATGTGCATATGAATATCAAATACAATCAATGCTTAATTGTATCCAACGTCATGGTCTCACTTCTATGACAAATAAATATATATATATATGTATTTATATATATATATATTTTAGAAATACTCGTAGATTTGACCCGTAGATATATGGTGAACGAGAGCCATCTCAGGGCTCTTCATCGCCACGCCGTTCTGAGTACCGATCCATTGCACTATCTTCCCAGGTGAACTGGAATAGTCCAAAAAAGAAAACATAGATAAGTCTCCAAAGCAAGAACAAAAAATATATACATACATATAATAGAACAAACTACTGTGCGTATTAGTGTGAACTACTATGGGGGTTCGAGGCAGGTTCAGTCCAAACATCGAAGTTCCTTGTTGAAGTTGATTGGTGATGGTATTAGCTAATGGCATGCAGACGTCGCAACGCTTCTCATTGTCAATCCCAGTATTCATCACCTGAACCTTACCCGGGACGACGGAACGATTGTTCAACGAAGATTTCTCATAGACAACTGATATTCACAACAACAACAATAACAGCAGCAACAACAACAACAATAGCAGCAGCAGCAATAACAGCAACAACAATAGTAGCAGCAGCAGCAACAACAGCAATAGCAACAATAGAAACAACAACAAAGGTGTGCATTTCCGCGCCTCCAAAACGTTCCGTCAACCAGACCGGGAAACAGAGCCTGGGGACTTCTTCCAGACCGAGGCTGGCTTAATGTGAGATCATGATGATTTGGATGACAGTTTCGTGTTTTACAACCACGAGGCTGCCCCCGGCCATCGCGTCGCCAACGTGGATTGTTCTATAACCAGCTTTGTTTTCTTCTTTTTTCAATACTATGCAGTTGATGTTTATCACGTATACCGAGCAGATGAAAAGGAAAGCCCGAACGAAAAGTGCACATTTTTCATACACGCTACAGGTATACGGGCCGTGTGAACAAAAAAAGCGCGCGCAATCAGCGTGCGCTTGCCGTTGATATCAATGGGAAGTGCGCACCCTCTTCATTCTGTCATTGAAACATTGACTCACTATTACCCATTCATTACACGATGTTCAATCGAATTCGAAACAGGGCTTAAGTCTGGACAGGAATTTGCAGGAATTTTTTTTATACTCTTGACCACGACTGAACTCAGAAGTCGTTGTTGGTAATCAATTGGCATTGATTAATGCAAATATCTCCATTACACCAATGATAAATACTCCGCGATACAAATATATAAGACTTCTAATATGTTTGCCATAACGACACTCGAATAGAGTCGTTAGCAACAAGCTGTCAAATCGATGGTCAGCAACGTCAATCTGATCAGATTGCATTGATTGCCACGGTAACACGGCACAACAGCAAGATGTGCCGACTGCTCCTAAGCAGCACAGATACGCTCACGAGACCTGAGTAGCAAGCCACCGCTGAATAGTCACCAAAGAGCTTTCTGGCCCCTGACAATGCAGCGAGTGGTCGCACGTGACACCCTCGATCGAAAGTCTATTGACAGCAATGTTCAGTCAAGTGTGAATCAGTTAAGACACCATCCACACTATTGCGGGGTCTACTATAATGCACGGCCGTTCGGCGTTGTGATGCACAGAAACTCGCTTGCGGAATCGTTGACAGAATGGTATCAGCCTGCTTGCGACAATTGAATCATGGGTAAAGACTGAGCGACGAGCGTGTTCAGGTGTCACGGCGACGTCAGCCAATCAGTGGATGATCCGTATTTAGCAGCACAGAGAGAGATGGGTAGCTGTCGAACTGCCTGCTACAAGGTACGCTGCGGATTATTGAGGACCATATATGGTACCTGAGCAGTATGATATTACTGTTCGTGGAAGTTGTATTTCTCTCTTTATTTTCTGTATAGACTTGTATAATATTTAGATAGTTGAGTGCGATGAAAAGTAGAGCCAGCGAATAGGATAGCTTGGGACATGCCTGCTAGTACAGCTGCTAAATATGATCACAGAGGACGCTGAAGGATTTTTGCTATAACAAAGTGGTGACGCCCTCTGAGAGTATTTCGGGTTGTCTCGCCTTTTTTGTTGAAAAAATTATTATCTAGATAAAAACTTATGTAGTTGTTAAAATTAGTATTATATTGCCACCGTTGATTGTCTAGTGGTGTCTAGCGCCTTGCAATCGGAGGAGACGCACGCAGGTGCACGGGTTCGATTCCTACCCGTTGCACATTTGCATTTGAACGGGGTCCCCTCTTATGAGGCAATGGCCAAAGCCGTTGTACCGTGGACGTTGAATGTTGGCTGTGAGTCAGCCTGGAAAATTTATTTAGGTTGTCAAGCGGTGCGCGTCATGGATTGTTTGACAGGAGGAACGTAGGGTTTAGGTTCGAATCCTGCTTGAGGCGGAGAATCTTCGGATTTGCTTGTTATCCTTCTGTGTTAGTGGATTCTTAAAGTAAATGTTGCCTCAATAGGTCGTTTAAGTTATACCCAACGCGAAGCAGCTGAGAGACAGCTAATGAACAGATGTATTCACAGGGTACGAAGGGAACACATTCGGAGAGAGAACTTCAGCATTGCAAATTAATTATCAGTTAAATTTCTACACTTCAAACAAACTTCGACCCTAAATACGGTTTGTATTTCAATCATCGGTCATATCCCCAATCATATATTCATATTCGTGCAATTTCTCAGTAGGTAACGTAACGCAAACCAGACGTGAAAGCGAATTTAAGCACACTCAAGCACAGCCTCCCACGCCAGTGTGCCTAGCCAAGCCGCGTGGCCAAGACGTTAGTTACTTCGTGTATTAGTTAGTTGGTTAGTTATGCCTCGCAGCATCGGCTGGCGTGAATTAGTTACGCTGTGCAGGGAGTCGAAGGACGAAGAGCTGCGCTTGGGGTAGAACCACCATAAATTGTAGACGCGACTACCGGTGATGGTTCATCCCAACGTTGATTGACGCACGCAATTGCATTGTGTGCAAATGATTGCCGGCACATTGGGTAGGCGTGAATAGGCATATGATAATCAGGTCTCGGCGAACTCGGGGATTTGCCATAGAAACTACAGCTAGCGAGATACCACACACTTTTGATGGCCTATTCGACGCTAATAGGATCTATGGTAATTATATATATATATGATTTAACTGTCTTGCATCAATTACGTGAAAAGTACTCGCTCATTTTCTGGGTTCACTTTGTGAACAAGGCTGTCAGTGGACGGCACACCTCTGACGGGGTACACCCGTCACGGGATTATGCAATCGGACGAGGGGGAAGTACTTGTTTCTATGGAGTCTTTGTTTTTTAATTGAGGGGGTGTTGGCCATGCTAATGTATGACACCACCGTGACCACCCTCCAGGTTCTGGAACTGTTGACGATGTTCAACAGCGCCGAACCTTATGGGTTCTATTGTTACAACATAGCTTAAAGGAGAAGGTTTACAATTGTGACAGGTTTGTGATCGTTAGGCGATGACGGGAGAAAGGTCAGTAAATAGGATTTACTACACATATCGCCTTTCTGCTACGATACTCCTCGAACCCCAGTCACCACTAGGAACACCATGGTTGAAACGCATGTAACAATTCCTCCTCGAATGCACTGGAGTGTTTCAAAATAACGGCGGCCTAAAGTTCGACTATCGTAGGAGGGCGAACAGGTGAGAGAGCGGTATCCCGTAGGTAGAAATGGGTCTCTTTCTGAGTATGCCTAAGCCACCGTGAGCTTGAGCAAATCGTTTGCAGTACACACACACAAATAAGCGATGACTCGTCAATAACGCCCCACATGCTTGACCACGTTTGACAGACCTCCCGGTGGATGACAGCCAAACGCAGGTCCTCTTCTCGCTCCCTGCGTAGCGTGCTCACGTCAACAAGTTCGTCACGAAGCTGACGATTACCGGAGCTCAATTGCTGGTTTCGTTCGAAGAGCTCAACATTCTTCTCGCGCAGGATGCGGGTCCGCTCCTCAATGTCCTCCTGGACACGCTTTAACACGGCCAGCTTTCGGTGGAGCTCGCGTGCTACAACGACATACGAAACGCAAAACGTCACCAAACGCGACAAGCGACCAGCGCACGCCGGTACGTGCGCGCCTGAACCCGAGGTCAGACTTCTCTCCTCTCTCTTTCTCTCTCTCGTTCGCATTTGGAGCTCAGGTCAGTAGGACGAGACGAACGACATGATGCCTAAGGTTGCCTAAGGTTTTCGGGCTGACTCTCAGCTAACACGACATATCCACCTATGTATCTACCTTGGTGTCGTTTAAATTCCAAAATGTTGCCACTAAAATGCAACTGTTCTATTCTATGTAAGATATTGATCATGATTGTGCCTCTTAAAATATATCCAACTCTCTACCTCTACAAGTAACCTCTTTCTATTTACCTGTCGCTCTCTCTCTATAATATATCTGTACCTGCCTAGGACCTAGGCAGAAACCTCGATCAATGCCTGCCTAGGACCTAGGCATAAACCTCGATCAATACTTGCCTAGGACCCTGGCATAAACCTCTATATATATCTGCCTATATCTACCAAGGTTTAGGTATGTACCCTTATCGCCAAGCCATTTGGTTTCTCTCTGCAGAAGGCTCTGTCGCTCGGTGTACGAGTGATCGAAAATTAACGGTATAGATCCGCGTCTCGAGTCTTCCTGCTCTGCCGGCCCGGTCTCTGGCCCGTTAATATCGAGTCGGTCCATATTAGCCCGGTTATCGACAGGGTCCTCACCAGCAGTCATCTCAGCGGAGTGGGTTCAAATACAAATGTATACCTGTAAAAAGAGTACGCTTGTCAAACATGACAATTAATCCTTATAAAAATTAATGTCAAATATTGTAAAAAGCCGCCAAACGCCGTGCGTCATAGAGTTTAAAATGATTACACAAAAACAAGTACATAACATATATCACATAAAATTGTAACGGCTATATAACAGCTGCAAACGCATTAAAAATCGACATTTGAATATGTGAGCAGATCAATGAAGATAATTAGTTGCAAAACGAATAATTTTGTAGCTGGTTCTATTCAACACTAACTCCCTACTGCACCCACTGCGTTTCAGGGTGTCGGTAATTTGCAGCCATTTTGGTTCATCTAGAAAAAAGTCTGCGAAGCGGTGTCGTTGCCACCCATGTTTGGAGATTTATACCATTGGAAGTTTATCTGAAATATGTCTATATATATAGAGAGAGAGAGAGAACAATGTGTTCTAGTATGGAAATATGATTTTGACCCGTTGTTGTAGCATCTGTTCCATCGAACCACTCAATTACACATATATCCAATCAGGTGTGAGCGGATTAGCACACTGCGCTATGAGAAACGGCCGAAATCGGAACAACTTCGTGAACCTCTGTCCCGAAACCACTCGAAAAGGTTCAATTATACATTAAACCAATTCGATACATCCATAACGTTGCATCGATGACAGAGCTACAAGATTCACACAATACACGGGCACATCCACAAATTCAATGATCAATTCACAGTGGCTTTCAATCGATGTCGCGTCGCTGTAACTCCTGCGTATACTACATGGTCAAGAACTGGCAGGTCCATTCGCAGAACGAGCAAGTGGCAAACGCGCTGCCTGTGACCTGACTACCTTACCGTCACGAGGCTCGGGTTTGCTCGAAGTGTAAGCCGGCACTACAACCGGTCCCTCTAATATAGGCAGCATCTAATGTCTCTTCTCATCAGATAAACATGCACAGCCTCCAGACCCTCTCTCAACGATTCAGTGTAGTTGTAGCACTTTTGCAGTTCTATAAATGCGACGTTCTATGACAACGCACAAGCCGTAGAGCGTTTCTCGTACGCATGTCCTGCATAGAATGGGCGATTTGATGTTCCAAGATAAATATCCTATACGAGTCTTGCAGGACATTCGCACCTTTCGCTGAGCTTTGACCCGGAGTTCGCCTTATCCTGGTGCAACATCTTCATATGGATGTTGTAACTACAGATAACGGACCGCTGTCGTAGGCTCACAGAGCCTGATCTGCCGGCAGGCCTCAGTCTGGCCTAGGTTGCGACACCAACTCAATTGCTCTCTATCTCTCCGCGTTGCCTCACGCTGATTTACTTAATGTCGTATGTCCTGATTAGGGTGAACAAAAGCGGTGGTGGTAACCCGTGATAGACAGAATCATTGGCTCATTGATTGCGTTTGCAGAAACTCGGCATGTCTTTTACGCACATTCCCTATGCAATGCAAAAGAAAAAGGAAGATTTCGTGTCATTGCGATTCTTTATTCTTCTAGATGTCGCAAACAAAGCAACGGACGAGATTTATAACCCTGGGTCGCCTGAGGTCAATTAACTATGAGCGAGTAACGGCGCACGCTTTCAAACACCACTCAAACGCCGCTCAGCCCGTCGAAGATCTGGGCTGGGTCTCGAGTGTGACCCAGATTTTCGTCAGGGCCTGCGGCCCGGCATACCACGCTTTCGGGTGAAGGTTCATTGGTGCCGTGCCCAGGATTAGATGCCGGCGAAACGTCTGTTGGTTTTGAGAGGTTGTGTTCTGTGTCGGGCCCCCGGTGACCATCGCGGTAGGTGCATTCGTGTGCGCCTACCTTGCAGCCGGAGGAGACGGACGGAGGTGCGTGGACACGCAGGGGTTCGATTACCCCCTGACACCGTTGCTCTGATTTGCATTTGTTCTAAAGGGGAGGGTCCGTTTTACGCAAAAAGCGATTCCGTTAACGTTAGGTCCAAGCCGTCCCAGCTATCGCGCTGACGGGTGTTGGCCGAACCCGTTATTATTAGGTTGTGTGCTGTCCGTTTGACAAGACAACATTAGAAACCTGTCATCGTCACCTACAAAGCTATTGTACTCAGGTGTGAGCGCTCCATCGATTAGCACCTCGAAAGTGCTACACTCCACTCCGTGAGCTATCATGGCAATGTCTAATTTGTAACAGTTGGAAGTACCTTTTACTTGTCCCAAGGATTAACAGTTCTAACGACTTTTAATGGAGCAGCATGTTGACACTGTGACCAGGCGCAATTGAAAGTATCGATCCCGCGCGAGTTGGACGATCAATGCTTTCCTATGCTTTGTCCAACTTAAGCGCCACCAACCCGAGCACCGATAGTGGCATTAGTCGAAGGACCTACTACCTAGGCCTTTCGGTCCTGACCACTTAGGACAGCGGTTACTCAACTGCCATTGTATAGATTATGTAGCTATTCCGAGCTGGCGAAGTCATTTTTGCGTTGTGTCTAGAGATTGAGCGGTGGTGTACAGCCGTGGCGGGGTAGTTGCGACATCGATAGAAGGTACTGGATAGCTTCACTGTGTGGCATGCTTTGTCAGGCGTTGTGTCTGTTGATAGGCAGCAGTCAGCGGACAGAATCGGCGTGGTCAGGCCGCACGCCGAAGGCTGTAGGCCAACCGCTGTTGCTGGCCTAAACGCGAGACGCAGGTGGACAAAATAAGCTATTGGGCGAGACATGTACGAGTCTGACAATGCGCAACAAAACAAAGATAAGATTGAAAAGAGAGAGGGAGAGTGCAAAAAAAATTGAATAATTCTACCAAGTTGTTGTTCGTATCAGACTGAAGATAGCAGACCGAAATTGTCCCTGCATACGGCTATTTCATAATACGCTCCTCAGTCATGGCTTGTTCAACCGTACGCTCTTCCTGATAGCTGTACTGTTTAGGTGTTCACGGGGTACGTGTCCGATTTTCTCAGGCGGTCTATGGTGTATGAAAAATTCTACCAAAATGTCTAGAGAGAAATGAAAACCCTTGTCTATTTGGGGCTGGCAGTGTTGGTTGTCTGCCGGTTCATGCCGCTTGGTAGTCGACTTATTGCTGCCATTTCCTATATATATATATATATATATATATATATATATATATATAATAAACGTACTTTATTCAGCGGTTGATGTAATACGACAATAAGTAATCACAAAAATACACAAGTGGACTGCGATGGTGTCGCAGCGTGTCGATCCGTTTCGGTCAGTTTCGCAAAGCACGGCTGATTTGCGTTTTATATACACATATATATACACGGCTGTATAAGAGAGAATACAAAGAGAGGCGATTGCTGGCGTTATTCAATTTTCCTCTGCACTATCTATGGCAAAACGTATTGCGGAAAAAAACGCGCGTTTTTCTCCTCTGTCCCATCGGACGTATACGTGGCATAACCGCCCATTTGTCTTAATTTTCGTATGAAGCTATTTCCTATTTTCGAGCGTATAAATCACATCTGAGTATGTCATTGTTATGACGTTATCGTGTTGGCAAACAATCATTTGTTTGAACGAGTGGAGCTTTTGTTTGGGATACGTCTTCACAGGGCACCGTCTATATAGTAGATCAAAGGAGAAATTTACAAAAGTGGGTTGACAGTTTCGAAAAAGTTTGTGTCTATTTTAACACTTCTGCTTTAATTGCAAAGCTGCTATTTTTTTAACTGTAAATCTATTTTTGGTCCGCTCACCTTCAATAGTGTGTAACCAACAACGGCATGCAAATGACTCGAGAGGTGCAGATCAGGTCTTTACAAAGCATTTGTATACAGGCACCTTTTTTAAGGGAAACCTTTAAATTACCACCCTAATTTTTTTTCGAGGGAAATCACCTTTTGACCGAAAATAACTTTTTGTAGTTCGGATGCTTGGCCTTCCTCTAGGATTTGCAATGGACGAGTCGTACAGAGGTGCTACGTAACTAAATAAAGTGGGCAGTTTTGCATAGATTCCTCAAAAAGAGGCGTTTTATCTTAACAGAACGGGAACACGGAGTGCTCTACAATGCACATATGCTCACCGTGCAAATTTTAGCCTAAGAAGAGATTGTAACCCGCTGCTAAGTGCTCTCACAGACAAGTCAGATGGAACGTACATTGCGTATATGGAGATGTATGTTTTGAAAGCTGGCTGGCCCACATAACGTTTGTTGATGATACATTTCCCGCAGTTTCCGTGATTCAAACCTCGAGAACGTTTTTACTTAGCCATATCAAAACGTTCTCGAGGTTTGAATCACTGAAACTGCCCGTTCCACCTACGATATATATATATATATATTTTTTTTTTTGTTTGCAGTATTTTATTTCAATTAATATTTTAATTAGCTCAGGATCAAAAACAGTTACGAATAAGCCTAAACAAGCTGTATTGCGTAGCTTACCACAAGCTCTCCCTTAAATCACCTTAAACCCTTGAACCTGACCCGCCTTCCTCGCCAACTAAGTCATTCCGCTATTATGTGCGTGGTTAGCATCTGACGATTGTACATGTCTTTTGTGACTGCGAACGCCAAGGCGATCTGTCTCTTCGGGCCTGACACCAGCTTCACTTGTCTGAAACATTCGTTAGACGGTGATGCAAGACCAGCCGTTCGCCTACACTCTTGTGTACAACGTGGCACAATGGGTTGCAGTTGTTACTGCCTCAATGATTCGGGACAGAACTCGGTGTACGTGACGACGACGGCGATTCCACGGAAGCCATGACTCAAGTAGCGTGATTATCGTTCGCGCATATCAGCATATCGCGCATAGGCTGTTCGTTTCAAATCGAGAAGGGAGGATTTGTTCTTTGTACTATTTACTAGATGAGGAAAGCCGACAAATACGAGAACAAATACTCAGAACATAGAACATTTTGCCGTTGTTAGCTGGCTCTCAGCTGTCACCCTGTCATGCAACAGGCGTCGAAACCATTTTGGCATTACGTCAACAAGCTACAGGCGCCACGCTGACTTATGTTACTTTTATATCTGGTGAGAATTCTCACAGTTTAAGAAAGCTGATAAAGAAACCTAAAGAAGATACAACATCTAACTGCTATACGTCGATGAGATTCATATATCGATCCTGTCATTGGTGGGAGAAGCCTACTTGCAGAAGGACGAAGTCTCTAAAGGCCTGATGCCGAAGAGACATTAGACAAATGACCAGCATTAATGCAGCAAATATATTATACGCCCTCTAATGATTCGTGCGATTGAGCTTCGAAATGAAATATTCGAGCAGTCACTTTCCATAAACGCGTATCAACTACTCCTCATTGACTAATGTCATAGCAGAATCATTTGTTCTCTAGTTTCGTTGGCAAAGATGGCAGCTAACTTTACGACGTAACCCACAAATGGGTAGACTGCCTGGACGAGCCTCGCAAAGAACACAGGCAACCGATTATTAGCAGCTTATATATATATATATATATATATATGATTTATTCAAACATACAGTATTTAGCAATTATTTCTAGGGATTATGGGGGGTATGGGGGGACATATATATATATATATTATATAACCTTGCGTATTGTGCTGTCGCAGTAGGCATGTATGCGTACGGCTCAACTAGGCTAGCTACGATTCAAGCATAATAATATTTCTCAGCGAAAGTGGCCGGAATCGCCGGCTCGAGTCCGGCCTCACCTTCGAGTCACATGCGCACACTAGCATATATGTGACATCTACATATATTTGTGACAAATAGAAATCGTTCTATTCTGAACCATATTTCTCCATCCGAACCGTCTAACAAACGTCGCCGCATCTCATCGGCTCATTGTTCTGCTCTGGTGGTCTGCTCGAATTGTTGTTTTGTGATGCCCCTTTTTCCAGCCGACCATTTTGTAAATAACTGTCACTGATTCATAGGTAGTGTGTGTCGAGGTCTCCCTGAGGTCTTTCAGGGTAGGCATGGCAGGTTCACCACCGCTCTCTCTCTCTCTCTCTCTCTCTCTCTCTCTCTCTCTCTCTCTCTCTCTCTGAATCACAGTAGACAGTTCATAAACAAGAAGGAATCTACACTATCTCGTGTCGCTGTCTGTTCTCGTAGCGAGATTGAAAGAGGTGGCGCAACTGAGATAGCTACCACGACTGACTCCCTTTCTTTCTTCCACCCTCTACGTGCGCGATCTTCGTGTCCTGACATGTTAGGCTGGCCTGTTGATGGCCACCCTTGAAAAGCGATTACGACAAGCAACTGCAGAGGCCCACAGACATAGCTTCTGAGCTGCGCGCCGAACCCAGACGACGGCCGAGGTTTGGGGGGGAGGGGAGGGGAGGAGGAGTAGGGTAAACGTGCCTTATAAGGAGATATTTGAAGCAGGCCTACAAGTGAGCCTGCCAGAAGGCTCGGCTGGCGTGGAGGTATGGGAGGATAAGGCCATGCGCAGCTTGAGCCTTATATGGCCTGATCTGCCCGTAGCTTTCACCATTGATTCTCAAATGATCTAAGCTCGTCTGCTACCGAGAGAGAAGTTCGGGGACAAAGCACAAAGACAGTTTCTGTCCCAGCGAACGACATATATACATACTTTTGTGTGAAGAACTATACAAAGCGAAGATATTCACGTGATATGAAGTAAATGAGCACTACCAGTATCTAGTTTGTATGTGGACGACATTTGGCCCCATTCCTAACTACTGTATGTCTGAATAAATTCACAAATACGTTCATAGGTAAGTGTACGAACAGTTGTAACAGTGGAACTATGAAGACAGAATCACTAAACAGTGGAGACAGGTCATATGCTTAGCAGCTATTGGTAACGGGATTTTGTCAAGCTTTTTAATCCAGTGCTTGCCTCTGCATTGAATTATGCCTGACGCATCTGAGCCTGCGTTTACAGGGTACACAACACAGGGCAACTTTGACACCGCATGATTTGAATCACGATGTTTTTTTTCGTTGTCAATACAAGTGTTGTCGCTGACAACCACTCCGGTGCGTCGGCACTATGCAACGCTATCTATCTCGTTTGCCACGTATCTCATATAGCCAGGCAACGCTAAACGTGATGGGTTTAAACAGAACGTAGTAGTTAGTAGTTCTATGAACAGAGTAACGGCCGTCGAATTTCCTCTGCTACGATGCATGCCACCGAATTATAGCGGCGCTCTCTGTCTCCCGACGACACATCGTATCGACAGCGATATACACGAATCATCAGCGCAATATCAGCCCGAGGAACACGGCAGTGACCTGGCCAAAATGGCACGCACACCAATCGCCACATCTGTTTAACTTTATCACGGTTTGTAGCTGTCGATAGGGATATGCTGACTCATGCAGCATCCTTGTCTATATTCGCACTTCACATAATTAGTTATCTGTAATGAGAAAAAGTGAGGCAACGGCACCACGACACTTGGAAACAACGTACTTGTTTCGAGCAACCGCTGTTGATTTGGGGTCCTCTGGCCAGCACTTGGAGAAATGCGAACCGGTTGTGTTTAGCTGGGCCAACAGCACCAGTAGTCGTAGTAGACACGGGATGGCTCACTTAAACAGCACGATCAAGTGGACGAGCGTACAGGCTTACACTTCTACTGGTGGTGGTAATGTGCGCTGGTTCGATTCAACGGAATCGAGTAGCTGGGGCTGAACCAGAGTGGTGAGCGCTGATCTCACTCGGTGGGCCACCGTCAGCGTGGTCACGCTCTAGGGGACCGCTCTTCCTCGCAGAGTGTAGAGGTAAGGGCAGAGAGCGGTGGATCTGAGAAGCAAACACTCGCGTGCACTGCGCTGTATATATATATATATATATATATATATATATAGATAGATATAGCAGGCGGCGAGACCGAGAGTCAGGATGCTGCTACGGCTCGTGATGATGCTCAGTGCGCGATTGCGGTCTTTGGCCAGACGAGTCGTCCCCAAAGCCGCTGAATTACCCTTGCCCTACTGTTGTCAAAACTCGTAAGGGCGTGCGGCGAGCCCTTCTCTCGAGTAGACGATACCAGCCGGGAAGAAAAAAAAAAGCTCACATTCGGCGCATTGTTTGTGCGTTTCAGTCTCGAAACGCTCATGAGCACATTGTCTAGGTATAGGAGTCAAGCAATGCTCGTAAAGTGTCATATGCGCTGCGAGCCACACATGTGAATCGATGAATGCATTTTTGTGCGCGTATATTTTGGCAGTTTACAGGGTATACTATGACGGTGTGCAGTGGGGACCGCCGGTACGGCCTGATCTGAACGATTCACCCGTCGGTCTCTGCATGAAGCTCGAAGACAAATATGGCATGTGCTTGGTGCCAGTGGCTTGGATAAACAGTCCATGTTAGAGTCAACTTAAAGAAAAATCCCCTGGGATCCTCTAGGTCCCCCTTCAAGCTAATGCATCACATGCTGCCGTGGACGCTGCAGAAATATAAATGTTTACTCTTTGCCGGTATTGTCTGCACACTGTCAGTTATGGCGTTCTGATAAACATGCCGGACGTTGATATTACTGGTGGTGGAGTTTTCTACGAGATGCTATTGGTGAATATCATATAATATTGTAATTGTATCCAACGCCGATATCATCTAACTCACCACATCCACTCGTTAGATTGGCCATTACCAGGTAGAGTGTCGTTCGTTCGGGCATCGTCCACCTGCTGGGTTTTCCTCACTGAGCTGTAATTGCTGCTATAATTAATGGAATTAGTCTTAAATGCAGCTGTGTGAAGAACAGTGAACTTATTATAGAATGAGATAACTCGTCGTTGACAATAGCTATCGATTCCGAGGATATTGTAGTCATTCTATAACAGTATTGCTTTAGGCGAGTACTAAGTAAGTATCAGGTAAGTTTTTAGGCAGTATTGCTGTTAGCCTCCAAACCGTCCTTCACTTGACTGTGTACTACGATCAACCATTGATCAGTTCACAGCTCACAAGTGCCAGTATACTACAGTTCTATTAATTGTACTCATTTGTCCACTTTCGTCAATAGCTATTTAAAATAAGACAGTTGAGACAATACGAAGCAAGGGCATAAATGATCTATTCCCCTGGAAGGTATCACGAATGATTCATGAGTAATCATGAATTGCCCAACCCTTTTCTGTAATACACCTTTGAATAAAGCGTTGTTATTATTATTATTATGTTTATACGATTATTGTAGAAGACTCCCGGATAAAGGAATAAGTGTCACTACAAGGACGGATATCGAATGGGTAGGAATATCGATCTTCTCGCGACGACTCTGATATAGGCAGTGGCAACAGACGTCAGACACAGGAAGCCTACGTTCTTCGACATATATTCTTCAGAGCGACGTCAGGGGGTATGCTGTGGATGCAACAAAAACGATTCGGTGCTAGTACGCTACAGGGTGGACGAGTCCACATTGACTCGATAGAGCATAGCCTCCTTCTTCAAATGGGACAAACGCGACAGAAGGTGAAGCTCATAGCAGTTCTCGGCCTTTGATTATGGCTCTCGGGTCATGTTCCCGGCTGTTCGAGAATGCGATTTAATGACAAGCACGACCTAATAATTGTAAGCATTTAAGCTTAAATTGCAAGCATACTACACTCTTTCTAATATATTGATTATTGATATCATGTATCATGGACTCGGATTTCGGCTCATGATACATGATAGATGAGTCTTGTGGACATTTGACAGCAAACCCACGGAGCACCGTGTTTTAGCTCAATAAACGTCACCGGATGCGGCGTCACCGTATCTCCGGTTAAATACATCACCACCGAATATATAATACAGTGGTGTGAATAAACATAGGCCACCCCCTATATTTCAACAAATCGTTACAAAGAATACACATTTGAGGCATTTATTCTGTGTCAGATTAATG
This sequence comes from Stratiolaelaps scimitus, assembly GCA_019614645.1. Classification (NCBI taxonomy): domain Eukaryota; kingdom Metazoa; phylum Arthropoda; class Arachnida; order Mesostigmata; family Laelapidae; genus Stratiolaelaps; species Stratiolaelaps scimitus. The sequence goes on along the minus strand of JABWDB010000032.1, from coordinate 3,928,313 downwards.
TAGGTGTCAAATAACATACATACCACAAAGAACAGCGCATACAACATCGCATGCAGCCTGCTACAACAAAATGTGTCATATTTCGGTGGTGAAAAATGATAGGACACCCTCAGTTATCGAGTGTTTTCGCTGAATTAGTTCTTGTTTTCTTGTGCTAATCAGTACCGTGTGGACTCACCCTTGCTAATTATAACGTCAAAGACTCGGTTTGGCATTCATAGATCAACAGTTTTAAATACAATTAAGCGCTATCCGCATATCATACGGGCGCAAATGAGAACAAGACCTCGTCTTCAACAACGCCATATGATTGCCCAACTAAACTTCGCCCGCAACATTATGGACGTGACTGGACATTGATGAGTATTGGGGCAACGTTTTTTAAAAAGTGTCCTGAGGGTGTAAATCTATCTAAAAGGTACTATGTTGTTTCAAATCGTCTCCAGCGACGAGAAGAAGTTAAATTTGGATGGGCTAGATGGATTTAACGGCTACTGGCATGATGTACGTAGAGAGTCGCGGTACTTCTCGAAGCACATGTTCGGCGGAGAGTGCTTTATGGGTTGGGGAGCTTTGCAAACTTGGATTCACTTTCATCTCATCTCAAATGAATAGCGAGGACTATCAGCAGATGTTGACCAACAACCTACTACCATTTAGTAGCAGATTTCACCTACTTCCAATTGTTTTCTAACAAGATAACGCTTCAATTCACGTCAGCGCTAGTACACATGCGCGGTTAAGACGGCATGACATTGGTACCCTAGAGTGGCCAGCATGTTCTTCTTAGCTCAACCCGATGGAGAACCTCTAGGGCATTCTTATCCGAAGAGTATACGCGTCGAATCGACAGTATACATCCGTGGAAACACTAAAAAAGGCGTTGTTTAAGGCCTGGGGAGGTGTCAGCAACCGGATCCTGCTAAATTTCGTTGATAGTATGCCAAACCGAGTCTTTGACGTTATAATTAGCAAGGGTGAGTCCACACGGTACTGATTAGCACAAGAAAACAAGAACTAATTCAGCGAAAACACTCGATAACTGAGGGTGTCCTATCATTTTTCACCACCGAAATATGACACATTTTGTTGTAGCAGGCTGCATGCGATGTTGTATGCGCTGTTCTTTGTGGTATGTATGTTATTTGACACCTACATTAATCTGACACAGAATAAATGCCTCAAATGTGTATTCTTTGTAACGATTTGTTGAAATATAGGGGGTGGCCTATGTTTATTCACACCACTGTATAATTAAAGTCCATTTTCGCCGAATGCGCTAGGTTTAAACGATAGAGCGCTTATTCATGGCTGCAATTTGTTGCGTTTCAGTTTAACAAAACCTAGCATGCAGCAATCCCTTGCGTGACTTCAAGGAAGAACGCCCATATGAGCATAAGGTTCAGATTGGCGTTTTTTTTTAAGTTACCCAATTGAAGTGTAATGACTGTGCATATACCCTTGAATCGTTGGGTTTGTAGCGTAGGTACGTGACCTTTGCCGCATCGAACAAAAATGTGTCAAACTCCTGCTACTACTACTAATATCGATATTTGCTACAGAAAATATCCCATCTCTTTACCTTCGATTTTTGAGACTAACCCATTTGTGAAAATTTGAGCCTATGGTTCCCTAATTAGTCGACCTTCTTCTGCGCAACTGGCTGGGTCGTGCCTCAAAAGCTAAGGTAGGTTCGTGTTTTTCCCTGCTTACATTTCCTGGATCGTAGCCGGAGGTTGAAACTATTTTATCTTATCGAAGATTTTTCATTTTTTTCATTTTCATTTCATTTGAGGTTTATTTTCGGAACTGCAGTTCAACAATGCTTAAGTTCTCGCAGAAAAAAAATATGATAAAGGTGTGTAAAAACAAGGTCAGGATAATCTGACTTAGAACACGGTCAGGATAATCAGACTTAAAACACAAATCAGGACAATCTGAACAAATAAAATAATTGTAAAAACCAGGCACATCCCAGTCCGGTGTGCGAAATTAGTCCCGGTAACAGAGACCTGTGGCAGTCGACTGACAACTATTGCTACAATTTTCGACTATTCAAAGTTTAGCAAAATATACAGTTATAATCGTCAATGTTTAACACAATTATTGACAAATAGAATATATACACAGTAGCAGAAAATTACAATAAAGCCATCGGGTCCCTGAAACCATTAATCGGTGATAAAGTTACTGCGTGTACGCACTTCTTTTTTTAAAGCACGGGCAAATAATTTTACTGAGGACAGGCCCCGGATCTCCGAGGGGAGTGAGGTCCAGACTGCTGGTAGTCGGTAAGCCAGAGCATGGCGACTAGACTCTCTAACAGTAAATGGCATCTCAAATCGAGTGGCACGACGGGTAGAGCGACTGGCGGCTGCGGTGATTGGAAATGATATCTCTTCTGAAATGATACCTCTGACCATCTTAAAAGCGAGGAGCGCTACATGGACGGTGTACCACGATATTTTACCAGATATTTTACAGTAACTCATTATCGCACAGTTGCTTAACATACAGTAGCTAATAAGCTAACGCATACCTGAAAATGACAGCACCTTTACAGTTCAACCTCTCATCCTAACTGACGTTCTCTCTCTCTCGTCCAAAATTCATCGTACAAAATATTAAACACAACATATCTTTGTCCTTTTCAAACGTGCACTGTTTTGTGGCCGAGAATGCGGCCAATTTGGTCAAGCCTTGATTAAACTCATTACGAAGTGAATCACCAAGTATATGGGGGCCTCCCCACAGCGCAGTTGTTCCACTTGGCCCCTGCGATTCCAGCTCCCCCTTCCATCACCCAGCCTTAGTTGTTGCCGGTTGCTAGCGAACTGATGATACATACATTTTATCATTGCTGCTGAGTCACAGTAGAACCGTCACTAAGGGAACACTAACGATGAACAACTCTGATCAATGCGAAGCCACCTGTAGTCCACCTTTGATCAGTGGGGTTAGATGATGGTGTAGCTTCACCTCATTCTCCGGCTCATTGGGGTACGGGCGAGCCTCCGATTGCATCAGCTTCGCTCAGCCGGAGTATGCAGTGTTGGTCATTGCATGCGAGAGCGATCAACTGGCAAACAGCCACCTGATCCACGGGTGTCTAGTGCTCTTTCGTGACTCAGACCCGATTTCCGATGGAAGGCAGTGAGCTGATTTCGATCCGAACGCCACTGCTTCGAGATAGCGGATATGAGGCTGGGTGCAGTACTATGCTCACTCTCAACGGGTGGAGTGTCAGCGGCAGCGAATTCGTTCACATTATCGGCGGGCTTCTTGGTTGAACGCAAAGCAGAGAGTGTCGCTACAAGGCTTACGGGATGGCGCAGGTTAAATTTCAATTGAGATTATTTTGAATTGGAAGTGGCTGAAGGGAGCGACGTTCGTCGATAAATTTCGGTAAATGCAAACGGAGGAGCAGGAAGCTCAATCTGTGTTAAGTTGCGTGACAACGGGGGCAACGTCAGGGAGTGCGATGAAGTCCAGCACACTGAAGTGCTTTCCTAGCCACGTCGCGGTAAGCTATTCGATGAAGCATGCTTGTCAATATCATTATTTTGTAACGCGCGAAACTACACATCGCTAAATCACTAGGGAATGGTCGTCTGAAGTAGAATATTATGAACTTCATCATCTATTCCCATACACCTCCAAGAATAAACGCGTTTATTAACACACCTCTACATGTGTTACTGTTTTTGCCGCTTTCGCTGCTGTACGACTGTTTACTATACTTATTTACTGTGAATAAATGACGAAGTTCAATTTTTTTTTAAGTCTTAAGAAGTTTCTGTATGAAGCAGGATACTGCTAACAGCTGCTAATTCCTAACTACTGTATGTTTGAATAAATCATATACACGTTTGTAGCAGGATACTATGCAGCCCAACGATCGACTTTGCCACGATATCAAATCGGAAGCGCATTCGCTACAAATTTTGATTTCTTAATCAAATTTTTAGAGTTTCAGCACACGCAACATCACCAGAAGCGGCTACTGCGAGATGTGTTGTTTTCATAAGGGAATAGAAATGTAATTAGGCAAATGACAGATAACTAGTTGGTTACAAAGAAGTAATTAGGAAAAACCGCCAATGGGGCTTGACCTATAAGGAAACCCTGAGTATACGAAGTATTTAGGGAATCACAAAAACATTGGTTACATTGGTGCGCGCCTCCGAATTCGGCGAACGTAAAAACGCACGAACATCAATTACGACGATTGACCACAATGTTTCTCACCCCCATAGAAGTTGCTTTCTGAACAGCCCAGCGCTCAGTAGACCGACGATAACATAACGAACCCTTTTCTGAGGGCTTTTTTTCTCTCTCTCTTCAAATCGCACCATCCCTTGTTATCTGGCCTTGCACAGGCAAGCATAGGTTCGCCATTCGAGCAAATACAAGGGTCGTCGACTAACACTGTGGTTACGTTTGTCACTCGGCTCGGATTCGCGCTCTGCTGTTCGTTTGAGCGATACCCAGTGTTCCACCGTTCCCTCCGAGAGCCGGGACAGGCCGAGGAGGTTTTCGGGGGAGCGGAGAAAAAATCGACTGTGGGGAAATGCTCTGGCCGGCAAACAGCAGATCCCCATTCGAGCACTGATGGAAAGACGATGGTAGTGGCGGTGGTGGTGGTGGTCTGGACGCTGGCCATTTTGCGCGGGCGGAGGAGACAGTCAAGGGTGGGTGGCCGTGCTGAGTCAGCTTCGGGGAGGCATCTATTTCTTTTCGACGCTCTATTTCCTGCTGCTCGAAAGGCTCGTCGTAGCTACATCGCAAGGCCTTTCAGATACATTGCAGCTTCTTGGCGAGACGACCCCACGGAGTCCTTTAACTCACAAACAGTGTCGTCCGCTGATAGCATGGAAAATGGAAGAGTGAGCTTCCTCTGCCAGGGAAGTGGACGTCGAAGCAAGGCGCCATACAAAAGAAGGTTCTTTTTGCACCATCAACACGCTAGTACAAGTATGGCCAGCGCGTGTGAACGCTCAGCGTGATTCGGTCCCATGATGTTTAGCATTGTTAATGAATTGCGATCTTATTGATTAATTGATTGCGATTAACTGCTATTAATTGCAATCCTAATTGAAATCCTTTGTAATTGGTAACCCGGGTTCACCATATGGGAAGAATTGGATAGAATTGGAAGAACATAATAACATATATAATTGGATAGTAAGAATTATAATAATAAAAGAGGCACATAACTAAAAATAGTGTCCGAATGTTTTTATTAGGCAAAAAAAACACCCCACCAGCGTATTGCCACGTATCTTCATTCTTAACGAGATACATTAAATAACTACAGAGCACACAGCAATTAGCACGCATTCGACGCCAGCGGTAGTACACATTGACTGAGTTAAATGTTTAAGGCTGAGGACGGTCACCCTGGAGAATCTCATTCGTTTTGACCACGCATCAGCGCGAAAACCAACGGAACTTTTACTTGGTTACTGGCTGAGCAAAATAAGTCAGCAGGTTAAAAGGACACGAAGCCTAGCTAAGGACGTATGTCCTAAACGAAGTGGTTAATTCAGCCATTGATTGTAGTGACGATTGTAGCTGTGATGCCCAACGCCTTGCCTATCGCGGTAAGAAAATGAGAGAAATGTTTATCTAACTTGTAATTTAGATGTGGAAAATCTATGTACATGTCATGCTAATAAGAAGAATCACGTTCGTACTCGATTGCTTTTGATAAGAACACAATGCAAGAACACAATTTGATCATTCCAGATCGACATTTTCCGTTTGGGAAAATAAACAAGGACAGTGGTATCTCGACGAAATTGTATGTAATCTATTACTGTTCCGCAGGGCATGCGTCGCGAAGGAATATCACATGTCTCGGGTCCATGATGGCTTGGCCCGTATACAGGTGATCTATTTTACACCTCAGGCGGTTGGTATCTAAGCAGTATCTAATAATAGCTTGTTGGCCATAACACCCCCGTCAGCGCAAATGCCACTGCGCTCCGTGCAGGGGAGAGACTGCAGGCCCTTGTCCACTCGTCCAGACCTCCGTATCTATCGACCGGTCAGATAATCGAATGTCGCCGGCATTGGACCGTCGAGCTCGCGGCCAAGAGCCAGCCCCCGATTCCCGGCAGTGCCAACTTGCCCTAGACGACGGCCACAAGCACTAGACGAAGTGGCCATTAATTGCCTATCGCCTTCCTCCACGATCTTCTTGTAGTCTGACGCCTTAGACCTCCTGATCCACTTTTGTGGCAGGAGGAGCCCACCTTCTTTTCGCGCAAAACTACACCCAAGCTTTTCCCATGCCCGAACGCAGCACACGCACGCACACACACAGACATATACACAGAGACCGGCCGACATCTAGTTGCAGCAGACAGTCGCTATAGACAGCGGCCAACAATGAGTCGGCCGGCCCCACTCGGTCCCGGGATAACAAGTTTTATCGGATTATATGCTGATAGAAGAGGAGTCCGAAGGCCCGCAACCCACCCTAGGAAACGACCCCACTCAGAGAACACAACACAGAGACTCTTACAACGTCTGGCGAACATCCGACCCGCTCGGACAGAAGACTACAACGCCAACAAAGCCAACACTGTGTGCCAACATCCTCCCTCATCAGGAAGAACAGCCGACGATCGTGTCTTCAAGATGCGGTCCCTACTTCGTAGGGAGGGCAAGCAACCGGTAACTAACACAACGAGCTGGAACAGAATTTCATGTCGGACTCGCCGACGTACGCGCTGGCAGAAAATAACGACACTAGAATAACATGCTGAGCATATCACCTACGATATCACGATGTTTTTTCTGGCTGCTTACGTGCCCGAGGAACGTAGTAATCTTGCTGGCGGTCCCGAGGTGGGAATTCAAGGACGCATCTTTGCTTGTCTTACAGACGGGCCCAACGCAAGGAGAAAATTCAATGAAGGGAAGGATGAGAACTTTTGAGGGTAAAGATTCGATCGTTTATTGTTTGTCACCTGCGATCAGTAGAGAGGGGGGTCGACATATTGTCTGTAGGCTAGCCAGTTAAAAGATTCACCCACAGCTTGTGAGTCTGTTTCCTTGAAGCTCACATGGCGCTGAGATCTACTAAGGCTTCGTGGAAAAGGTTAAGAGCTGAGGCCTGTCAGATAGGGGAACAGCTGAGGGTCAGCTCGAAAGAACAGTGCAAGGCTTCGTGGAACGTCATGGAAGTCCCCAGTAAACTGCTGGGACTAGCGTTTCAGTCAGAATTTGGCTCACCCGCTGACCCACCTGATCAATCTAACCCTGAGGACCTGGCTGTTGTTAAAAAAGATCAGCGTAATCTCACCTCTGCTTCTAACTACAGGCCGATATACTTAGTCGACTTTCTCCCGAAGCTCATGGGGAAACTGGCACTCGCTAGACTGGAACGACGCCTCAACTCAATAAATTTCTTTACAGCATGTCAGTTCGGTTTTCGTCGCTCTCGACCAACCGAATTGGCCCTGGCGCATCTTTGGTAGGAAATAGCTGAATCTGTAGACGATGATGATAAACACCTTCGGAGGGATATTTCTTCTTCGTGGCGGCAGGCCTTCAATAGCGTTCGGCACACCTTCGTCCTCCAGACGCTGGGGCATCTGGTCCTGCTGTCGTGGCCTGGCTCCGGTCGTACCTCTCTGATAGCAGACAGGCCGTGAAGCTTGAGGGAGTGCAGTCTAAATGGGAAGTCGCGAATATTGAAACAATCCTAGGTCCCTTCATGTTTATCATAATGAGCAACTTCATTTTGGTAAAGGTTTTTGCTGGAACTTTTTGCAGAGCCTATGCCGATGACACTGTGCCCTTGTTTCGGATCATCGCTGCAGCACACAAAATTATTCCAGCTACCCCGAATGTAGAGGATGTGTTCGAGTCCTTCGAGTTAGTCGGCCTGATCATAAACGCTAGCGAAACAGGGGCAACAGACAGCGGCACCTGAATCCCTCAAACAAGGACCGTCTCCGGGACGCTTGAGACGGTCCTTCTCCGGGGGATTTAATTCCTGGTGTCTCCATCGGTTAAATGTTTCGGCCTGAACTTCGAGGGCTTTCTCACACGGCAAGACCACATGGGTAAAGTTGGCGTACAGTGTTACGCTATCGATGCGAAATCTCAAGACGATTAGAAGTAAATCTCAGGTTATATCATATCATGGCCCGGAGTGTCATAAAAACCTTCTCACGCAAAGTTAAAACCAATTTAAAAAAAATAAAAATAAAATAAAACCAAAAACAAATTTTTTTTTCCCTGTTATGACGTTTTAATAGATAAGGAAACTGAATACACAATGTACTAGGATATGCATTAAGCAATTTTGACTACTGTTTTCACGAAAACTTAACTGCATTGTACAGCTGCAGTCGTGCCGTCAACAAAGTTCACTGAATGACTAGGAATGGAGCTATGACATACGCGAGGCATTGCGATTCCTCCAGCGGGTTAGCGCGACGCTGCAGACAGCAGTCATTATTGGCTAGATCTTGTTAATTAGTATTATTATAATGACGATGAGTATTATTATTATTATTATTAATCCCAACGGCATCTATGGTCTCCGTATAGTCGATTGGGCGGAAAGAGCGAAGCCGCTGTACCCGTAGGCGAATCTACTAATTTTCCAACGAATGTTTCCAAATAGATCGTTTCAATACAATACGTATGTAGATTCTTCGTATGGATTATTAGCAGAGAATACCCATGAGTCGCTTTGCCATTTGTTTCCGCATATTGAACCAGGTACAAATACCTGGAAATCATCCCCGTTACCCCACACGCACGACCCCATCCGACATAATGCGGGAGTCGTGCGTGTGAGCTAACGGGGTAGTCAATATATGTAGCACCTCCATACAACTTTCATTCGCCATTTGACGAAAGGCTGCGTCGGAATCGTCCCGTCCATCTGGACATTTCGAGTTTCATCCCAGACCTCAAAAGCGTTCGGCGCTAAAGTCTCGTACCGCTCATCATATTGTACCCGCTGCCTGAGCACAGCGTTTCGTCAGCTGACAGCGACCATCCTTTGATAAATCAATGAAGCCTTACCTTACCATTCGTCCTACTGACATCGCTGTGGGGTTCCCATTTGGAAATTTTGATCGGCAGCAAATTTGAACAGCCCTGTACCATATTCTATTGCTCGGCCGCCCATAGCCCATAGCGTGGCGTTGCGTACGTGATCTATGGTGATCACGCTCTCGGGATGAGATCACGTTTCTGTTTCATTGCATCAGCGGAGCTAACGAACGGAAAGGAAGCGAGAACTCACTCACGGCGAATCGGCTACCAGGTTCGATTTTCGGTTGGATTCTTCCTTGGCGTACGCCGCATAAAGGCGCTGGATTGTGCTCACATTCGGGCTAATGTACAGACGGAGCCTAGCGCGGATATCAGGCGTAAGTGCGGGGGGAAGAGAGCGGGGGCCAACTGGTCATCAAAGATGTGTCGTTATTGACGCAAGTCAGTTTCACCGCTCCTGGGAAATGATTTTCGACCACGCACAGACAAATGTAGTATTGGGGGTCACTCTGTTAATCAGCGAGCCGCACGTGTAGATCTGAACACAACGAAGACTCGTGCGAAAGCTTCAGCTGCCCCTTCAACCGGGGGTTTCTGTACGGTGTGACCTGAGAAAACATACCTAAAAGTTACATTTCCCCAGGTGGCTCAGCGCCTTAAATGTTTAACGTCGACAGAGCTGCTTTTAGCGTTGCTTCATAAGGAGGGACACATTTGAAATGCAAATCTACAACGGTGTATCCGGAGGTGGTGGGGGTCGAACACGTGCACCTAAATGCCTCATCCGGCTGCAAGATAGGCCCACACGAATGCACCCACCGCGATCAGGGCAACGGACTCAGGACAGCGATCATAGTTCGAATAGTTATTTTAATCGGTGTGCGAAAACCCTATAATAAATCAAAATATTTAGACCATTCGCAAAAATGTGTGCGCACGATTCATTGACTAATAAACACATTTGGATTTGATTGCGCATCGTAGAGTGCCAGTGACAATTCGACTTTCAAGTTCTAACTGCACGACGCGGTCAGGTTATAGATCGGACGGGGGGCGAGCTAGACCTCCTGAGTTGACAATGAATTTTGAATTTCGGATCAATCGAGCGCGACGAAGGACACGACTAGCTTGGGTCAATCTCCGTAAACTGATGAATTTTGAGAATATTGATCCAAGCCCGACGATGCGACATTAACGAAGACGGTGTGTATGTGTGTAAAATAACGAAATATATTCGAATTAAATACGAATACGAATTTCACACGCCTGTGTAAACCTCCCACGATTGTGGTTAAGAAAAACAACGAAGTTCAATAGCAGACTGTCAATTAACGCTAATTTATATATATATATATATATATATATTTTTCAAACTCGCAGTGCTTTATCGTAACGTGCCATTTTTTTTATCAATTCCATGTCTTCTTGACTGGCTAGCCTCAATATATACTGTTGTTTAAATAGCGAACGAAGCCGAGAATTGAAAATATGTTCTCGATTTGATTAAGGACGATTTATTATGCTCCCTTATATATATATATATATATATATATATGGTAATGGTAATGGTTTTATTGGTTATACATACATATATATATATATGTATGTATAATCGACTACCACTCAATTCAGGTTGTAGAGTACGCATTATACAAGTGAAATCCCTCGTACAGGTCAATTTCTACAGTAGCTTGATTAAAGGGGGAAAAATGCACTTTGATTCGACCATGTTGTACTTTATATCCAAATCAACCTACACGATCTTCTCTACCATAGCTTGTTTCGTCCATTACCAGAATCCCCGTCCCTCAAAGTTAGTTACCGATAATGCCAACGAATGCTGTGAATCTCACACCATCATCACTCTATACCTCGTCTCTTCCCCTCTGTTCCAAATGTGCCGCGTTTCCTGATAAAGCCCCAAAAGTATCCAAGCGTACAAGCGATTCTGAGTAACTCACTCGGCGGGGTGCGTCATCCATCCGCCAGCTGTGTCGCGCTCTGCTGTGGAACACAAATGGTACATGGACACGTTGCCCAACCGTTTGAAATAAGTTATCACCAGTCGTCGTGGTCGCCGAGCTCGCACCGCGTCTCCCTTCTGGATTTTCAACCGTCCACGGATGCTTTGAGTACTTTATCTATCGCCACAACGTCGGTAGCCGATGTCCCGATGCTCTGGCTCCTGGCCATTTGTCAAAACAGAAGGTTACCGAAGTCCTCCTGTGGACGACAATTTGCCAGCCGTTACCAGCAACTTGCGACGAATGTGGCCGTCGTCCAACCTGAATTTCATCGCGACCAGCTGACGCTACGCAACGCATGTCGCGACGTCGGGCGCACTCTTGTTGTGTTGCTAGGGGGGGCAGGGGCCACACCCCCTCACGTAGCACACCCCCACGGCCACACCCCTTTAACGGTCCTTTTCGCAATCACCGAATCTCGTTTGTTCGTTCGTCTCTGCCTTCATTGTACCCCTTTGCGAAAGTTTCGCCACTTCGTCGACACACCGGCGTCCAACCCGACGCTGAAGTATAATCACGTTATGGTAAAGGCTGCATGCATTAATTCACCCACAGGTGCGGCATACGGCCTCCAAACGCGCAGGCCCTCGTAGTCGATCGCAACGTTTAAGGCCGCTGGTCCTGAAGAGTCAGGCCGACCAAGGCATAACCGACTGCAAAGTGGTCACGACCGAGGTATGACAGAAACGAACTGCACGAAGGAACTCGCTATTGTTGCACGCACACATCACGTCGCAGGAAAATCCTGACGTACGGCGTCGAGTTCGATCCGGATGCGGAGCGGATCGAAGTAGACTCGGGCAGCCTCCTACGCAGAAAGAAAGATTACGCCAGGCGTTCTCGTTACCAAGCGATTATTGATATCGCCTTCGTACACAGAAAACACATATATACACACACACACACATACACGCACGCACCGAGCGTCGGTGCGCCCAATAACGATTTTACAATTTGGCTCTCTGCGCAGAGCCGACGGGAACCGTTCCAGGAGTAAGGTGCGACACGCTCATGGATCTCGCTGGGAAAGCGGAGAGACAGAGATAGGGGGAGAGACAAAGAGAGAGATCAGGAATAAATTGGAGATCGGACCCAGAGATCCATCTCTGTCAGCCATGTCGCACCGCCTATTTACAATTATCGCTGAGAAGGGGAAAAAACAGCCAATTCTATAAAGGGATCAATGGGAAATCCTTTTTCGACAAAACCACTTCGGGTTCCCGCCCCCTCTTCGGCTGGAGTTAGCTCAGGGCAGTGGTGTATCACGTTAGCAGTAGTGGGGCTAGCACGTTGACACGTACAATGTTAACTTGCGTGGTAAATTTCTACGCGATATGGTACATTGATGCATAGCTGCAATGGGGCTGTCAGGAAGAGGTCAGCAGTGATCGTGATGATAGAATTGTGTCACCAGATAGAGACAGACACAGACCTCAGCACATGTGTCTCTAAATATATATATATTTTTTTTCACTCTGTTCGAGTAATTACAACGGTGTGTACAATATACAAGTCAGTTTCCCATGTATAGGGTTTCAAGTAGAAATTCTAGAAGCATTTTTTTTTAAACATAGTTCCATCTGATTGCATTGATCAATGTATATTTAATTCTACGACTAGATTAGGCATTCATAAATAAAAGTCTCTAAATATATATATATATATATATTATAATAGTAGTTTTACACCGACCACCTGTTCTGAGTCGAGTCCCCATAGTAGATTTAAATTTTCCCCAGGCCTCCGTCGATTAAGGCTTTCAGTCAATAAAGCTTATCGCCGGCATCTCAGTGACAAGTCACTAGAATCGAAATCAGCCTATTATCGTTGTCTTCTTAGATATAGGCGTGCTCTTCGGCGGGACCGTTTCTCATTTTATAAGAGACGCTTCACTAGCTTTAAAGCGAATTCCACGCAGCTGTGGAAGTTCATCAACTCGTCCTGTGGTAGAACTCATAAGATTGCTGGGCTTCCGCGCGCGCTGGAGATCCCCACAGGTATTCTGGGGACACCTCAGGCCGTCGCAGATGAGCTCAATAGACATTTTGCGTCGGTAGGAACGAAGACGGTATCTGGCATTCAATTGGAGGATGATATCAGCCAGGAACTTGAAACGATCTGTCCGTTTCCTAAGAGAACTTTTACTTTTCCGGTAGTCAAGGAATTTGAAGTGCAGAGGATTATGGAAGTTACGAAGGCCTCGTGGGGCGTTGGCGTAACTGGTATTCCAAGTCGGTTGATAAAAGTATCTTCTATTGTCCTGGCGCGCCCACTAACTCATCTCATCAACCTATCTGGGTCTTTTCCCCGTAAGCTGAAAGATGCATGGGTTATTCCGTTGTTTAAAAATAAAGGTGATCGGAAACTAGTCGGCAACTATCGACCCATATAGTTAGTTGATTACTTATCTAAGGTCATTGAGAAGATTGTTACTGTGAGTTTAGATCGACATCTCTCTGCCCTGAACTTCTTCTCACCATGCCAATTTGGTTTTCGCAAGTCCCGCTCAACCGACTTGGCCCTTGCGCATTTATGCCACGAAGTGTCTACAGCGCTGGAATCCAAGTACCTGTGCCTCGGGGTTTTCTTGGATATAGCGGCGGCGTTCAACTATTTACGTCACTCCCTCTTCTTGCAAATGCTCGAACATCTTGGATGCAACGACATGGTGTTATGCTGGTTCAGGTCGTATCTGATGGACAGGCGGCAGGCCGTGAAAGTTGGGTCGGTGACATCGTCTTGGGAAGTCCTTAACATTGGGACTCCACAGGGGTCCATCATGGGGCCCTTTATGTTTATCATTCTGATCAATTTTATCTATTAAAGATAGCGAAGGTTGTTCCCTGTAAGACAATTACGTACGCAGACGACACGACACTCCTGTTTCGCATCAGACCATCGGCGGATCAAACAGAGTTACTGCTTGCGATAGAGAAAGTGGAGTATGTAGTAAAGATTTTTGGGAGATTTGGTCTAGTCGTCAATGCGGGGAAAACCTGCCTTACTCTGTTTTGTACACCTCAGAGAAGGAGACCGGTAGACTCAGTTTTATTTTGTGGTGAGCAGGTGTCGTTATCGGATACGGCTAAATGCCTCGGTCTTTCGTTGCATAAGCATCTGAAATGGTCTGCCCATTTGAGAGCTATCACTCCTAAATGCTACGCTGTAATTGCTCGCATTCGACGTCTTCGAGAGCTTGGATTTCCGAAGAATTGCCTCTTGCTTGTCTACAATTCCTTGCTAATACCGACGTTGGGATATGTCATGTCCATCTGGGGCAATGGATATAAAGAGGTAGTAGATAGAGGGAGAGTAATTCAAAATGATGCACTTCGAGCCGTGTTTGGAAGGTCCCGCAGAGAGTCTGTTGCCGACATCTATGGCAGGTACAGACTCCTCACCGTGGATAAGTTAAGTCAGGTTTCCACCGCGATTCTGGCTTTCAAAATGATCAAAGGTATAATCCCGTCCGATGTCGCGTTCCCCATTGTGGCCGTCGACAGAAAAACTTCTCGCCGGGCAACAGAGTTTGTACTACCTACAGCCTTCAGGGTAACTACTTGCCAGTCGCTGGCTTATCAGATGCCGTTGGTTTGGAGCTCTTTCCCGAAGGAGGTTAGGGAGCTCACATCTACCAGGAAGTTTGCCAAGGAGATAAAGAAAATATTGCAGTTATAATGTTATATAATTGTGTGAATTAAATAACCTGAATATTGTGAATTGTAAATGATTTGAGTGAATGTAAATATCTGTTGACAGAATAATCTATTATAATTGTGAAATCGTAATTGCATGAACAATTTGGTGATAATACACTCTTACTTTTACCCTATTTTTTAATCGAGAACTTAAGCATTGCAAAATTGCAGTTCCGGAAATAAACCGCAAATGTTATGTTATGTTATATACCCGCTGTCCAAGAGGAAACGATAGTAGTGCTTCTGCAGCGACGAGGGGCGTCTCGGGACCTTGACTGCTGCCAAAAGCGTCCAACATCGGATTGGCCGCTATCTGTATATGTATGCGTGTGCGCGACTCAAAGGATTGTCTGATTGAGGCGTACGCCTCAATAGGGAGGATAGGATAGGAGCAGTGTTATCCCAATCACAAAGCGCATCTAAGCCTAGAACAGGGGAAGGGCGGCTACGGTGTTCTCATGGGGGTCTCCACGGTGTGTGAGCATGTCCCCATGCATGACCGCCGCCCCCCCCCCCCCGCCATCTCTGGAACTGTTGACGATGTTCAACAGCTGCCCCGATTCGATGTTTCAGTCGATCGAAGTCCGTCAGTAGAAAAACGTCTATATGTATTCTCTCTATATGTATATATACATGCGTACGCTGCCACGTAGCTAACTTGATGATGATTCCCAAATATAGGAGCACGTAGGTAAAGGTTTTATATTGGTTTATTGAAGGAACTGCAGTAATTT
This sequence comes from Stratiolaelaps scimitus, assembly GCA_019614645.1. Lineage (NCBI taxonomy): Eukaryota > Metazoa > Arthropoda > Arachnida > Mesostigmata > Laelapidae > Stratiolaelaps > Stratiolaelaps scimitus. The sequence goes on along the minus strand of JABWDB010000032.1, from coordinate 3,912,833 downwards.
TTACAATGCTCAGATTCTCCCATATATATATATATATATATATTTATATATATGTGTCACCACATCGTAGGAGTTCAACTTCTGCTACAGATATACAGTATTGACGTCCTCTTATCGGGCAAACAATTGATCGAGCGTGATCAGCCTTTTCGAGAAATTCTTGTTCAACTACGTCGGTACTACCAGAGAGAACGGAGGTGGCACCCGTATTGGCCTAAAGGTCAGCTATTAAGCATAGTTAATTGATACAACCACTCGTCCAGTTAATTGATTTCGAGTCACCAAATTCCCCTATGCAGACGTTTCACACAGATATTATTCTACATATAGGGTTGTTACTGCGTTTCATTTGTCAGTTCGCATTTTTAAGCTCTAGCAGGCGAGCCGCTGTCGAGACGGGTGTCGATTGGCTAGGTTAGCAGAGACACTCGGTGGCGTGGTGGGTGCATTCGCGCGCGTCTGGCTTTGCAACAGAATGGAGCACAAAGATGCACAGGTTCGATCTCCATCCGTTGCACCTTTTCATTTGAAAAGTGGCGTCTGCTCGGAAAATTTACCTTTGGGAAGAGCAAAGAGGCATTGTTGCCCTTTCAGTGCCTACACTCGGTACTTCGCTAATATTTACGTTCTGCTAGCTCTGTGCCGATCGAGTCTGTCGTCACACACATAAGTGATTCTATTCATTTAATATAAATTCGAATTGAGTTACATACACTATAAATGTCGTTCAGCGGAACGCTAAGTGTCTATTTTCAGGTTCGATGCATTTTTCCGGGACGCATTGAAACATTCACACTCCACTTCCGAAGGTCACCCTTTTTTTTCTCTTTTTTTCGAGCTGACCCCCAGCTGTTCCCCTATCTGACAGGCCTCAGCTCTTAACATTTAGGTATTACTATGAGGACCTGTCGGGGCCACCTTTGCTTATTCTCTGCTTTACTCGTACCTGAAGGTCACCGAAGGTCACCCAATGCCTAGAAATGGTGGAATAATCGCTCGCCCTTCGTCGTTCATACGACGATTCGAATGGTAAATATAATATATTTGAGTCGAGCGTCTCCTCTTCAAGCGTCGTCTTGGCATCGCCCGAGTACTGGCGGGGTCGGATATCACCAGGCAGATCGTACTGCTGTTACATAGTGTATACGCTCGCACGGAAGAGACGAGGATAGCCTATCATCGATTGCAAAGGTCGGGGGGGGGGGCGGCCGAGCTCCGGGAAACGCGTGTATTATTCAGTCATGTCAGAATAGTTGCAGAGGCAGCAGTAGCAGCTGAGATGGAGAAAATTGCTTGAAAATACGTGAGAGCGGAAGACCTGGATTGATAAATGAGACGCTCGTATATATACGCATACATATATATATATATATACAGTGGTGTGAATAAACATAGGCCACCCCCTATATTTCAACAAATCGTTACAAAGAATACACATTTGAGGCATTTATTCTGTGTCAGATTAATGTAGGTGTCAAATAACATACATACCACAAAGAACAGCGCATATGACATCGCATGCAATCTGCTACAGCAGAATGTGTCATATTTCGGTGGTGAAAAATGATAGCACCATCTCAGTTATCGAGTGTTCTCGCTGAATTAGTTCTTGTTTTCTTGTGCTAATCAGTACCGTGTGGCCTCACCCTTGCTAATTATAACGTCGAAGACTCGGTTTGGCATACTATCAACGAGATTTAGCAGGATCTGATCGCTGACACCCCCCCAGGCTTCCAACAACGCCTCTCGTAGTGCTTCCACAGATGTATACTGTCGATTCGACGCATATACCCGTCGGACAAGAATGCCCCAGAGGTTCTCCATCGGATTGAGAACATGCTGGCCACTCTAGGGTTTCAATGTCATGCCGTTCTAACCACGCACGTGTACTAGCGCTGACGTGAATCGAAGCGTTGTCTTGTTGGAAAACAATTGGCAGTCGATGAAATCTGCTCCTAAACGGTAGTAGGTTGTCGGCCAACATCTGCTGATAGTCCTCGCTATTCATTCGAGATGAGATGAAAGCGAGCTCCTCAAACCATAACGGTGCCGCCACCGGAGTTGCGCTTTGAGAAGCACCGCGGCCTTTTACGTACATCATGCCAATAACCGTTAAATCCATCTGGCCCGTCCAAATCGAACTTCTTCTTGTCACTGAAGATGATCTGAAGCAATACAGTACATTTCAAATAGATGTGTACTCACAAGACAATCTTTAAAGAGCGTGGCCCCAATACTCACCAATTTCCAGTCTCTGGCCATATTTTTGCGGGCGAAGTTTAGTCGGGCAATCATGTGGCGTTGTTGAAGACGAGGTCTTGTTTTCATTTGCGCCCGTATGATATGCGGATAACGCTTAATTGTATTTAAAACTGTTGATCTATGAACCTGAAGGTTCAACTCTTGCCTTATTGCTTCACAACTTATGGTCGAATTCGAGGCCAATCGACAAATGTGCATGGCAGTTCGCTGGCTGATCTTTCGTGGACGTCCTGTAGACTTCTTAGTACCATACGTCGACGGACTGCGTAAATAATTGTGCACTACGTGACGACTTCTGCCAATTTCTCTGGCAATTGCAGCTTGGGTCTTTCCTGCACGGTGTAAAGCGGTAATAACTGCTTTCTCTGCATCAGTAAGGCTCGAAGCGCGTCCCATGACTACAGTACTGCTTGAATGCTCAACACAAACTGAACTAATTCAGCGAGAACACTCGATAACTGAGATGGTGCTATCATTTTTCACCACCGAAATATGACACATTTTGCTGTAGCAGATTGCATGCGATGTCATATGCGCTGTTCTTTGTGGTATGTATGTTATTTGACACCTACATTAATCTGACACAGAATAAATGCCTCAAATGTGTATTCTTTGTTACGATTTGTTGAAATATAGGGGGTGGCCTATGTTTATTCACACCACTGTATATATATATATATATATATATATATATATTGACTATCTTTTTGACATCCTTTTCATCGTAGGCAAGGTAGTCAAAAAGGTTTTCCCTTAATTATTTGATATTTTCGAACGACTATCAAAGCTTGATTATTCTCGAATTTTCTTGTTCACACGCGCACTTGCCTACTTGCGTATATCATTATAAACCTTACTCAGCGCTCGTGAAGCCCGCTGAAAACCCAGTGGACGAGGTCTGCTCCGCTCCGAGCGAAGCGATCACTGTGAAGAGGAAGGGTGAGCCCCTCCGCCTAGGGATAAACCTGGGTCACTGCATAGCATCGACTTGGCCTTAGGTCGTACAAAGTAGACGCATTGGGGCGTCCACAAGGAACATGAGGACGACTACAGTGGTAGGCGAACTACGACATAAGCATTTTTGTGCGTCTACCATAGACACACCTACTCGACGCCCACGAACGAAAAGTTCACTCGGGACCCTCGGTGGTCGCACCGGCCGCTGACGACGACAGCGTCGTCGTCGTCGTCAGCGGCCGGTCCCGTCGGACAACAGGACCTCGGTGTTTCGCCCGCCGGAGTGTAACGGCAAGTATCCTGATGGATCGCGTTTGAATTAACCTTAAAACCTTCCTCGAACGTCTCCGTTCCACGAGTTTCGAGCGTGCTCCCACACGCGAACCGTATTCCCCCTCGCATAGGAACACACACACCTTTACGGTGTTGTTGTACTCGTCGTCTGTCTCTCGGTGCTACTTGAACGAGTGGCGGAGCTGGGCAGAAAAGCAGCGGAACACAATGGGTGAATCGGGAGGGAGGCGTCCGAGAGCGATGTGGTAGACAGGGTAATCCTTCACGTGAGTTTATGCTGGCGAACACCCGTTCGCCTGCTGAGTGTGTTGCAGCAATCCGGAACAGATCGCCACGTATCGTCGCGCGTAGTTCGATTTTCCTATTGGGACGCGAACTCGTGATCTCGCTGACGCTTGAGTTGCCGGTGCATGGCGAGGGGTCAAGGGGAGCTTGATTGCTGGGTAGGTATTAGCTGCTTGGCGTAGTTGGGCGATCATCGTATACGGTTGAACGTAACGAAAGCATTGGAACGATTCGAGGCGTTCGAGGCAAAATGTACCGTTTCAATTGTTCTTATTGTTTGAATGTATTAATATGTACAGGTCCTTATGTAGTTTCAAGAAACGGAAGTAGCATTCTGAGTTGTAAATTGTAGCTATTTCTACTTGCGACTGCCAGCTTACATTTATAGGACATCTCTGAACGCCATTAAGTAAGAATGAATACACATCCTTTCTAACTAACTTTACGAAGTAATCATGTACATGTTCCATAATTTTGTCTTAATAAACCTGACACGCACAAGGTCGTAGGTGGTCAACAACAAAAAAAAAAAACTTTGTACCCTTTTAATATATAATGCATACATATACAAATCTAATTGATATTCAGTAATTATGCCTCATTTGGACTCAGAGTAGTTTCTTTTATTTACTACATTACGAATGCAAGGAGGTCATCATTCGATTTGAGATAAACATGCCGGGCCGTTCGCATTTGCTTGGAGACTCAGTCTAAAATGATTTCAATTTCGTGGCAATTGTCATACATTGGGGACTTAACTCTGAGAGCATCGCTACACCCGTGCTAGTATACTACTCCCTTGAAAAGTCCCGCTCGAGATGATTTTCATTAAACGATCAGACGATGAGAGCGCAAACAATACCGAGATGATGCGCATGTTGCCGTTATGCCTGAGTCAGTTTGTCCTTTAAATAGAAGCAGGACAGAGAGCGCCATGTCATGTCTCGGGATGTTGTAATGGAAACGCGGCTGCACAAAGACAGGCTGCACGTCACTGAGCACGCATGAGTGCTACTGGAGCACAGACGTACAAGGAGATCTGAATTTCTTCCGCCACACATCAAATTCTTCACCAACTGACAGCTCCCCCCCGCCCCCCCCGCCGAGACATCGTAGCATCTGGGTCTCTGTCAAGTCGGCGACATAGACAAATTTTAATAATGAGTTCCTTTAGCCGTGAAGTAATTAAGTAACCCTGTGCCAGTCTGTAGTTCCCGCAGCAGTCCCCGATTCTTCATCGAGTCTGGCTTGCAAAGTCCCTTGAGTCGTGCTAGGTCGAGCCACCTCGCGAACCTATTGGAGCGTAGGTTCCGAGCGTTCCTTTAAGGTAGTCTGCTTCAGACTACCTTAAACAACATCAACTTGCCCATTACGAGCAGGGAATATTCGGCACAAGCAAAAAGCGAGTGTCATTCGAACTTGGTTGGTTCCTTGATTAACAATGACCGTGTAATCCATTCATGGAAGTTACTGGCTACACGAAATCAACCATTTACTAATAACTGTTTCAATCGAACGCGACCGTGACTTGAGTTGAAAAATCAGCTTAAGGCTGCTGGATGTAATGACCTCTTGCGATTGATTGACATGTTCGTTAATGATTATTCAATGCATCTCTGTAACCGCGATTATTTTTAGTAAATACCTCAATAGTTGTTGCAACCAAAAAATAATTATATATTCTACATTTATTCTACTGATGTCAAAAGGCAGTAACATATCCGTAGGGTAAGTTTCTCATAGAGCCACCGATGTCAACCTTTATCCGAGAATAAATCCATTCCTCAAGCATTGTACCGCATAGAATTCGACATAGTGAGATAGAGGATCCATTCCATCACCGCGCCCAATACTTATTGAATGCCCATCTTGTTCCATATTTCAACGTGATCTGAGCCAAAGAAAACTTCTTCTCATCATGGGCTTCTTCACTATCCTACCATGGGAACATGGCGAGCCAATCATTGCTACGAACTCGGGACTCGCAGGGGGATTCTTGAGGCTGGACTCATTTTATTGCTATGTGGCATGTACTGACCTATTTGTCGAAGCAACTAATCTCACATGCGACCGATTCAAGTCGAACGTCAAACGATTTGGAGACGTTACCATACATACAACATAGTGGTAGCGAATGGTAGTATTAAGGCATTCCAATGTGACCTTCCCCGTCTGTTCCGATTCAGAATCAGGGAACTACTTCGAGACACGTGTGGGTGTGTGTCCTTGCCAAGTCAGAGACAGGCCGCAGAATGCGTAACGCTTGAAAAAGTCACAGCAGAAGGCTGCTTGCTGCCCGATCCGAGATCAGGCGGCTAAGGACTGTCGGGCGTTGCTGGGGGGTGCGGGAGTCGAAACTAGCAGACGGCCCTTATATGTCGTGGGACCGGGCTGGGAGGGGCGCGGAGTTTTCTTCTTGTGTTGGGTCGTCCCACGGCGAACGCGAATTGCGTCGCCGTGGTTGCTCCAAATTGGAAAACTATTGTGTATCAGCCCGCGAGAGCGGTCCGCGTGAGACAGTCCCGGGGTCGGCGGATCGGCCGGGTCGATACGCCTGAACAAAGTCAAAGAGTACCCCTCCCACGCCCTTCTCGCAACAGCAGGCCGATGGGAACACCGAACAGGACAGGGAAGGAAGGATTCGCTGAGATTCGCCCGCTCGAAGGCGCGCCGATGCCTCGACTAGGCCCGAACTGCCGAGTGACTTCGCTGTCTTGGATACGCCCTGCAGGGCCAATGGTGAGACGGGATGAGCAAGGGAGAACGAACAGTCTAAGACTACCGAGGAAGGCGCCCGGTGAGGCAGTCGAGAAGCAACGGCTAGGACACGCGCACGACGTCGAATACTTGAAACGCACGACTGTATGTCATCCCATAGAAGTCCATGAAAAGGCGGTCCTGCCATGCTCTGACGAATGCATGTCTGTCCCTGGTTCTGTGTGTGTGCCTCTGTCGCCAAAAGGAAGATCCAATTCGGCTGGGCACGAGACCGCTTGTTGTGCGGCGTTACGCCAGAGGCCTCCGGCGAGGAGTCGCCCCCCTGAGAAGGACAATGGAAAAGATGCAGAATAGAGATAGGTAGCGCCGGCATGACGCACTAAACAAGAGGAAATCGCCGCAAAAGTCGGAATCGATTTCAAGTCGTTTCGTCTTGGACGCCAGCAAATGACGCCTAGTCGAGGATTTGATGATCAAACTTGTCGTCCATCTGTATGATGGCCCGTCTACGAAGACATGGGTGCGAAAAAGCTAAAATCGCCATAGACTGCCGTTTAAAGACGATTATATGCTGGAGAAAAGGCTGGAGAAGATGCAATGGAAGATATGTATAAAATAGAGTACCACTGGAAAATTATATGCCCATATGCCATATCATTTCTAAGCAATGCCATCATTAGATCGAACGACTTAGTCATAGTGATAGATATAATCAGAAAAAAAAATGACGAGCGCCGACGACCCTGCGTACAGCATTTGCAGTAAGCTTGCTGGCGGCCAACTGAAAAGCGTTAAAATCGAATTCTAATTCACGTCAATCTCTGGATGTTTTCCTTTCTACAGGCGAGGCCAGATACGACCTTCACCTAAAGCCACACACGCTGTGTGCTCCAGCTGAAAATCCCTCTACGGCGATCGCCTGAGGCGTTCTGCTTCCAATGCGTCGCCGACCGTAAGCTATGCATTGGGCGTCTGTTTTCGCCATCGTAAGCAGCTTATTACGCTTAAGGTAGGCGAGAGAAACCACAATTGCCATATGGGACGAACTGAGCTTTAACTAAAATTTAGCAACGAGAATCAAACAGATTCTGCAACAGCCGGAAACATTCTGCTTAGCCTGTAATAATAGCAGCATGAATTGTGGCAATGCATTGAATTCGGTTATATTTTGCCACATGTAATACATTCCCCTTCTCGGCTGCCCAAGGGGGAATCTCATGTGCCTTAGAGAGTTCAGAGCTTGCAAAGAGTATTAGGTCACATTATGTTCCTCTAAACCACAGAACATTGCCAAATGCTGTCAACAGATATTGGTGACCCATCTGACATCCGCTAATCCAACCGAACATCGAATTAAACAAGGCTGTAGGCAAAAATAGAAGCCTTCTTTTTCTTATTTTGTGCCATTCGATGGTGGTTTGACAGCGGTAACCGCGGGCACTTGCGTTTGCAGGCGAGTCCTGACCTTGCTTCCAAGGTCAACACTTCGTAAAAAGTGTAAAGTTCTTCGTAATTAATGTAGTAAAATTTATTATTTCATAATTTTTTCACACGCTATTGTGTCAAACTTATCTAGGTTCACCCGTTACTCATTCGCATTTAAAGGGGAACTCGGTCTTGTGAAGGTGGCAATGCCGATAGCAGTTGCACCGTGAACTGAGCCAAATATTATATGGGCCCGTAAATAGGCCCGGAAAATGTCCTTTTACGTACCTAATAAAATGGTACAGCTGTCAAAAATGAACGTTAAAACCAGTAAACCGTGCCGCGTCGGCTCTTCAACTAAAATCGTTACTCATAGAAAATTCGCTTTCAAAACGAGCCAATAGATCGTATCGGACATATTGCATCTCTAAGTTGACTGTACTATCAGTTTGTGTGTATTACACATTAGCAAAGAACCAGAGTGATTCTGAATCAAAGTGTTATTTGGTCGAGGGTGGCTTCGAAGGAAGTTCAAGTATGTACAATCTCAGAAACCCTTACCAATAACCTTGGCTGCCACTGCATTCTTACGAGCTAGCGACTCGGCGGGCTGATTATGCCAAGGAATTTGTCGATAAGCGGCGACGGACGATCCTTGCAAACTCCGTAGACTATGACCACAGCATCGGTCTTCACTATCGTTCTTCAATGTCCTTGAGTCGGCCTGCCTTTTGAAGAAGGAGGAATTTTCCAGCCAATTGTCGACCGATTACTCCAATCCCCGATGAAGTGGACGCTAAGAATCGACAGATTGTCCCTCGTCTGCGTAATTAGTTTTGGAAAATTTTCACACGAATTAATTGGCTTACTGGCCGTGTGTGTGTCTCGAATAGACACGAGAACATAGAGTCGATATGGAAGCACATCTTACGGCTTGTTATCGAAGATATCACTCTCGTCAATGCAGGTCGTCGTGAGAACGTGTAACGGTAAAAAGGTTCCTTTTTTTATTAAATGGAACATTAATGAATGGATTAATGGATTAATGAATGCATGGATGCTTTAATTTTCACAATGCTCAAGTCCTCCTATAGATCCCCACGCAACCTCCCTCCACTAAAAATGCTTGTTGCATTACAACCCTTGGTTGAATTTCGGTCTCGACCGTTTCACAGTCTTCGCAAAAATTTTACTGATATTCGCCGGCGGCGTGAATTGGCCGAGAATTAATTATTGTTATACGTAGGTAGGTATATCCTCTCTTAGACGAGTGACTAGCCACTGATTAGCGTTCAGGCTGGAACGAGACATAAATGATTTTATGTAGGGATGCTGGTGTGGCAAAGCCTCTTTTAGCGATGTTTAGCCTCTTTTAGCTGTTTTGGTAATGCTTTTCTTCTCGACGTTCGTTCAGCTAACGCCACCTCAGTTGTATAATTATAGTAATTATTATTGTATAATTATAATTATAGCTTTTATTATCCTTTGGCAATATTTTGTTGCAAGGGAACTGTACTCTCAGTACTATTTGTTAGGCATTTTCAGTTTGGTTGGCCCTCTTTGCTTGGCCAAATAATGAACGCACTCAAATTGGGATGCAGCTACATATCCCTAGGGAAAATGCTGTATGTTGTCTTGACTTGCTTTCTTTATTCAGCACAACCGAGCCGAGGCGTATTCAAGGCTCGTGCATTTAAAAGAACTAAATACAATGAGGGCAAGGCAGTTGCTGAAGGATGCCTCTTATTGGACGCACCGTGATTGGTGGCAGGTGGGTCACCCATCGAGCTGACCTTTTAGCTGCAGCAGGAGCGTGTTAAGTCTGTCGTCGACCATCCTGTAGGTCAGTCCCTCAATCCGAAGTGAGATCTATGCATTGGAACAGATTGATTATGGCTTGCATGCTCCCATTTCTATGTTAGCCCTATAGATTGAGTGTGGTTAGACGTTCGTTTTTCACTGGTGCAAAAGTGTTAGCCCGAAATTCGTATCGTCTCAACGTACACGCTCAACTGTACCTAGCTACGTATCTCCTCTCGACACGATCATCAAATGCTATCGATGATCGCCGTTTTGCGCGCTCGAAATCATGATCTTTCATGGTGGCCAGGATCTATCAGCGGCGGAGCGGCGATACGTCCTGCTAAGTTTACCTAGCTCTCTTCCCATGTTGTTGTTCTTCGTCTCGTTCGCTGACGCAGATCGTCCTCGCTCTTCCCTTTGCTGTTCCTCCTATACTGGCAAGCGTACCTTCTCAACCACGATCGGTACCCATAGTCCACCGTCGAGTACACCTCACTCGCGAGCGTCCTCAACCTCCCCGGCCTCTCCTCGCAACGAGCCTCGTGTGTTACATAAGTGGTTGGCGGATGGCAAACGGTAAGAGAACGTCAGCGAAGCTCTCCCTCGGAAGGAGGCAAGATAGACAAGTATAGGGGGAAGCGCACGCGCGCAAAACGAACCTCGGCCGTAGAGCAAGCAGAACAACGGGCGGTAGCTAAGGATTGCACTTTTGCAAAATACGCCTAGATCGTCCGACCACTCAAGATATGATTCGAGGAGATGGACGGCGAGCAAGTGGTGATGCAAGTTTTACGAGAGAACGAGTCGGGGCAGACAGAGAGAGAAAGTGTGGGACGCTGAAGATCTAGAGAGAAGACCTCGGCAAGGAACAACGATGAGGGAGACGCTTGAGACATAGCCTCAGCTACGTCTATCTAGCTAGACCCGGTGGGGGGACCCGAACGAAACGGGACCGAGAGAGAGAGAGCTGTGAGAAGGGGATCGAGGATAACGGAGGAGGGAGTGGGCAAAAGGAGAAAAATTGTACGAAAATGGCGAACGCTGTGAAAGGGCACAGCACATGACAGAGCTAGGGAATCACGCAGAAGTACTGGAAGAGCGCTGGGCTTCTTGCTGGCTCGTTGGAGGATGCAGAGCTCGTTGGCGGGAGCATCGCGCAAGTGAACTCGAGGGGGCGAGGCGGGGGCTAGGGGGGTTGCAGGGAGAGCTTGTGCCCGACACTAGCCCATAGGGGTGTGCGAGCGCGTTTGCCCGGCATACCCTCACTGAGCATGGCCCCTTCCAAGGCTTACTTACGAGGCTGTCTCCCCACCCACACATCTTCCCGGTTCTCGGTCAAGCCCCCGTTCTGTCGACGACGACGAAAGAGTGGGGCGCAATAGCTACTGCTGCTGCTCGTTCCACTGCTGCCACCCCCGGACCGTTTAGGGGAAAATGAGACGGAAGAGGGGCGTCAGCGATGGAGGGAGGCAGCAGCCAGTGAACGAGGGAGCCAAATCAGATTTCGACGGTGTAGCCCAGAGCGGTGGTGGTGGTGGTGCGTGGTGGTGCGTTTTGCCATTCTGCCTCCCCCAATATGAACTCGCTTCGGGCTTCGCTCTACTCTCGGAGGCGGCCGGCCTCCGTAGGACAGTACAGAGCCGGCAGCGACTACCCCCCCGCTAGCTACGGGAACTCCTGCTCGGTATTATCGTTGTAGGCGGCGGCGGCGGCGGCGTCGCGGTCTTCATCGTTGCACATTACATGATTGCAGCTTGGCCACATTTGCTCTCCCCGTTCGAACGGGGGGCATCCGACAGCCGAACCAGCGAACACGAACAAGTGTATTCCTCTAGTGGGTGAGTGGGGCCTTGAGTAGCGGTGGAGCGTCGGCGGCAAATATCTATTTCCTTCGTCGGCTAGGCAGCTTCGACTCTCTGCGATGTATAAATGCATGAAACGTAACGCAACGGCGTTCGGATATAATCTACAAGGCACAAAACAAACCATTAATGAATGTGTACAGGTTAATGACTGAGGGGTGTCACTTGTACCAAGTTCGGCAGACTCGCTCGATGTATGCTCATCGCGAGGGCAGGACGCTTAAAACTGGCGTAACCTTGGCTTTTTTTTTTGCTGGTTTCAACGATTCGAACACTTGGATGCCCATCTCGCTCTTTGTTTCTTTTATAATAACATCTCAGTGACTAGGCACAGTTGCAATGTGATTTTTGTGAACGTTACTTGAAATTTCTAAGAATTTTTAATTGTTGAACATGATGGCCCTTGAGTTTGTACGCTAATTTACTTATTATATTTACTGTTATTATATTAGTACCATTCAACATATGCGAAATAGGATCTATTTAATTTTATTACATTATCTATTTAAGTAGATTAAATTTAAGATTTAAATGATAATATTCTGCGTTTTTTTTTGTAATAATGTATAATAAAAGTACATTTATTGTCACTTGTATGTATTGATGTTAATATTATATATTTATAAAATTGTGTGTATATATATATATATAGATATATGTATATATATATTTTTTTTATTAATTTATAATATGCCACTAAAATGTAAATTATATATAAATGTTGTATAATGAAAGAAATTACTCGCTTTCGTTAAGCTCAACCGAGAGAAAGCATTCGTTCCCGCTCGCCGTCGATGGCTCGAATTTTGCCCAATTCCGATGGCTGACCAAAACCGTTGAAACGGATCTACATAGACCTCGGATACATAGGCTGAGTCAATTTGCACGAGCTGCTGAAGGTGTGGTGACGCCGCCACCGTCGTCGTCGCCATCTGTCTACATCCATTGTACATCTGCACACGCTACTGGTGCAGATGTGCAATCGTACGAGTAAACGAAAGCAACTTGCAACACGGGATGTACTAGTACGCTAACAGAAGCTATGTGACAGTGGCGGTGGCGGTATCGCCGTGCTTGCTTGCCAGCTTGTGCTTAGTTGTCGTCACCCGTCGGCCGCTGCCAACGCCGTGTTGTTCCCCCTTGGAGTTCCTCATCGTTGGGGTGACGTGCGCCGTCCTACCGAGGCACTGTGATGTTGCGACGTCTGCAGTTCGCTGCTGCTGCTGGGGCACGCCGTACCCCCCACCCACCCCCCGGGGTAGTGGCGGCTGTAGGTGGCTGGATGGTGGCCGCGGTGGCGGTGATAGTCCGATGGAGGTTAGGACTTCTGTCGGAGCCGTAGCTAGGGGTAACGGGCAAGGCGGGACGAGAGGACGGGAGCTGCTGACAGACCAAGAAGTGCTGCGGTCAGCCCGACCGACCGAGCGTCCGGGGGGGAAGCGACAGAAACAGCAGTAACAGCAGCAGCAGCAGCAACCAGCCGCTCTACCGTTTGTACCCCTCGATCTCCTACCAATCACCTCCCACCCGTTTCTCAGCCCCTAACAGAGACAGGGGTGGCAGCAGAAACAACAATGACAAACAAAGCTGGACAGAAGCGGAGCAGCATAGGAGGAAAGATAGGCTACGACGAGCCCCCCGGGTGAGGGGTAGCCGAACCCCGGCATCGCCCCCGTCCCCAGCAGAAGGATTACGCCCGGGCCATCCTACCACAACAGGCGCTTTCACCGATGTCGGCAACCCGCTGCTTGCTCATGAATAGCAATTTGTAGTTTGCTGAAAGGCTGTTCGTCAGCCTGCCCCACCGATGAGTGCTTGCAGCGTTCCATGGCACTCGTTTGTGATGTGCGGCAAAAGTACGGGCGAAGGGAGGCCTCAAAAAAGCGGCGGCTAGAGGCTGTTGCGCTGGATTAGGTGCCTCTGCCGTTGTGAAACGATGATTTTTTCCCTTCAATCTCCTGCAATAGGGGATTGATTGGTTGAAAGAGGACGGCGTGGATAGGCAGAGATATGTATAGATTCGTACATTGTGCTCGTGTGCTAGCGACTATTCTTATCTGGTGTTTGGTCGGCAGAACGGCAGAATAGATATAGTTTTGTTACAGTTACCCATATTGTTATTATAATTATAATTGTGTGAAAAATTTTTGATGACGACAATATTTCACAGAGTTCTCTTAAATATAGAATCCAATGTGCTGCTTAGCCTGATGATATTTCAGTCCTTCATTTCTTCGCTTTTGTTGGTAGCGGTCAAGCTCATACAAGATGATTTGTATATATATATATATATATATAAACAAAACAAACAACTAAATGAATAGAATCATGATGCCTTCGCGATGACCTTCATGACATGTATTTATGTAGTCTGTATGTATATCTAAATATATATTAAGGTCGATTCAAGCAAAGCCGCCGGATTTTCAAAAATCCGTGTGCAACAGGGCCTGGCAAAAGTAAGGGCGGATTTACACAGCTATTTTAAGTATGTGCACTCTCCTGGACGACTTGGTTGTGTTGCATTTAAAAGGTCCGTGTTATGAAGCAATGCCGAAGGCAGTTGTACCGTGGACGTCAATGTTGGCTTTGAATCAGCCCATACGCGATTTTTTAAGAGAAATTCAATTTTTTTTCTTGGAAAGACAACGATGCTTCATCAAATTTGTCGTCCTGCGAGACCACAGTGCTGGCCTGAATCACTAAAATTTAAAGGCGCAGTTAGGGCGAGAGGCCCTGCCCCAGAGGAGTGTACGGGAATGGTGTGTGAAGTTTAATATAGAAGAGACAACCTATAAAATCTCCGGGCTGGCTCACAGTTAACATCCACGGTAGAACTGCTTTCGGGATAAGGCTTCATAGGACGGATCCCTTTAAATTTAAATGTGCAATGGCGGGGATTGAACCCGCGCATCTACGTCCGTCTCCTCCGATTGCAAGGCGCACACGAATGCACCACCGGGCCACCAAAGGGCTCGACAGGAGAGACAACCTAATGATAAATTTTTCGGGCTGACCCACAGCCAACATTTAACTCAGTCCACGGTAGAACTGCTATTCGGCATAAGGCTTCATAAGAAGGGCGACCCCTGTAAATGCAAATGTGCAACGGTGGAGGAGAGACAACCTGCCCAAGTTCAACCGGAGACGATCGGAGCGATACTCAAGAAGACTCAGAAAGGAACTGTGGACAAGGCGAAAGTGTATTCTCAGTGGTCGAGTCCTTACGCTCGCTTGCGAGCCAGACAGAGCTCGAGTACTCTACGATTCAGTGCAAGGATTGTCAACGACGGTGAGGAAGATTGTGGCCAAATGGGTGCTAGCCTGATCGAGGCTGATTGGAACAGAGCGATTTCCAGCTGTTTCGTTGACATTGGAAGAACTTACGATACTATTCTATTACGAAGTTGGCTCCGAATCGTACTCTCGCGATTGACAAGCCATGGGTCCCACGAGCAGCCGGGACGGAAGGCAGCGTCGCCAACAGTTTCATACCCAAGTCAAACAGCTGAGCCGTACTGAGTGAGCAGAAATCGCCGCGACAAAGGCATGCTGTGAGGTATTGCTGTGGATTTCGACGAAATCGCCCCCTATCGGATTCTGCCTGCATCAGCGGAGAGGTGTATAAAAACTTTTTTCAGCGGAGAGAAAGAGGATACGTGCCTTTCAGCGAACAAGTGTACGCGTGCGTGGCTTTTCCACGACGACGCTCGTTCCCACAAGGCTACTGCTGTTGTTGAGGGGAGTTTTTTTGGGCCGAGAACGCAAGCAAGTTGTGGAGTCGACCCGCATATTGTCCTCGTCTGAGCCCATTATACTTCGATTCCTTTGAGTAATTGAAGACAAGGTTGAGGGCTAGCAATCACCAAATGTGGAGCGAGTTCGAGGAGGTCTCCATAGAGACAGCATATAACCTCTCGCGGCACGATCATGTGAAGGGTGTGCGAGAGCTAGCGACCACATGACAGCGTGTAGTTCATTCTTAGGGATCATAATTATAAAACACAAAAAAAAATCTGTGGTTAATATGAATTAATGATGTTTTCTTTCATTACAAATAACTCAGGCGACTTGGTGTGAATCAGCCGAATTTATATTCATTCACATATATTCTACTAGATACATCCATATCCTCAGCGATACGTCCAGCGTCATCGATGCAAAAATCCATCTCGGGCAGCAGCAAACACTTCGCTGATTCATGATTGACGTTAACGTCAGGGACAAGTCCCTTCCAATCGGCGTTTTTTTTCCCTGCACAAGATCACCATGCCTTATTTCCAAGCCATGTGATAGTTTGTTCATTTAATTAAAAACAAACTGAACGTAAATTTACCATAGCAGTCAAAGAGCCAAGATAAAGAGCACACACACAACTAATAGTATACAAGATATATATAGCAATAGTATACAAGACGCGCACATATACATTCACACACAGATAAATCTGAAGCTCTTCACAAGCTCTCGCCCGCAGTAAAATGGGGAGCAGTTGTTTCGGCGCATCAAAGCGATGAGAGAGCATCTCGACGAAGCCACTCTCACAACTGATTCCATTACACATACGGCTGCATTCTGGAAGCCCGACATAGACGGGACGCGAAAGAACGCGCTGGATCCCTCTTCCGGTGTGCGCATGTGTGGCGAGCCACGCAAAGAACAAACTCGCACTAACTTCGCCACCACCCCTACGCCCCCCGGAAGTTACAATGCCTGCCGCTATCTTCTGGAGTCGCATAAAATGCATGGCCTCACCTAGAGCATGGAGAAAAATTGTAAAATGCAAGACCACACACGAACGGCGTCTCGACACGGGGGGCAATATAAATAATAAGGCTTACTCAGACAGAGAGAGAGAGAGAGAGAGAGAGAAAAAGGTTTACTCGAGAAGACTACGTCGACGTTCGTACTGCGGAGAATATACTGATGGCATCATACTGCTACTTTTGAACGAATTGCATACGGCAACAACAGCAGAGGTAGCAACAGCGATTCATATGTATCTTCATTGGAGAACTGGAATCGTATGCTTAGGCTAACGGCAAAGGTCTAGCAGTCGTCCCAACAACAACAGCAACAACAACAATGACGACGAAATCAGAAAAGGCACAGAAGGGCGAAGTGCTCTTTCCTGCCCTGAAGTGTATGCTTCAACGCGACGACTTCATGGCCGGGGGGTTTCCAACCTCATTGAATGATTAACGGAGCCCCCACTGAGGTTTCGTCAGCTGTGAGCGCGCAAATGCAAGCTGGCGCCAAATGGTAAATGGAAATATCGGCGAACCTCTGGCGGCGAAGGTCGAAACTAACTCTTTGTCCAAGTGTTCGCCCATAGCACTGAAGTGCGAGTTTGCCCGGAACAGGGAGCACAGTCGGGACCTCGGGTATACTTCATACAGATGATCGTGATGGTCGGCCTGAATAGGTTCGCGCGACGGCCTGTTTCGGCCGGTCAGGACATTGTGCGTATGCCTAACTATTCTCGGGATCAGCTTTGTGCGATGCCGCTGTTAAGTGACATGGCCAGACCTCAGCCATGAAAGCTAAATCGAACGCATAGGTGACTATGAAGACTAGCATTGTGTGCGTTGTGTAAAACGTGTATACTTGTAAAAAGGACTCCAATGAAGTGCACGCCCCCACTAACCCGTCGAACGACATTGAAACCATGGCATCTGTGCAGTGTACCGAAATCCAATATACGATATCGCAGACCGTTAGCATCGTAAAAATCGACAGCACTGAGGCAATTATGATGAAATGCAATCATTCGATTAGATAGACATAGTGAAGGACGTGTAAGCGAATTTTTAATGCAAAGATTAGCAGAGCAATTTCTATTTTTGGAATTGTGCTTAGGCGACTGTGTGGGAAGTGGGACCTCGTTGTTTCGTAATACAATACGAATGGCGCTTTATTGACGGCACTGCAATTACGGTAACATTTGAGGTCTCGTAAAACAGGATATTCTAATTAAGCCGTGTCAAGGATATCCTTGTAAGAATCTTTAAGGACCTTTACGGGTATTCCATCAAGAATATTTAAGGACCTTTACGGATATTCCATCAAGAATCTTTAGGGACCTTTAGGCATATTCTAAATATTAAGAATATATAGAGGAAGCTGTTGGCTGAGGTGTCGCTCACGTTCAGCGGGTACAATTATCCACCACTTTTATAATTAAACAAAGATTAATAATCACCAACAATGGGTAAACACGGAGAAAGAGCACCACCCATGATAAGCAATTACCACAATGACAACTGGGTCTCGTCCATAGTTATGTGCGTTCGACACTATCGTGTCCACACCTGTTCTCACCCCAGCTCTATCAAATCTAAATAAATACAGCACTGCTAAATAACAAGCTGCGCGTCTGGTATACGAGACTCTAACCAGGCTGTTGTATATTGTTATAGAACCGTAACTAACTTAAACCTCGACGTCACCAGATCGGAGTGCCGGTTGATAAGATCTCTGAGATCTCGGAAGTATCTGAGAGTTGTGAACTAATCGAGCTCTGTGCTCATCCGATCTGTGTCATGGCTATTAAATATATTATAGCAATAAATCTCAGTCGGGGAATGGGAACTACTACAAATAAACACGAGTAGGAGGGAAACTATTGAATGGAAATCAACAAACAAAGTTCACGTCGACAGAAAGGATCGTGATGGCTTCGCCTTCGAACTCTCCAGTTCAGATCACAAAATTGTCAACTGACCACCTCTGCTGAACTGACTGACAGGAAACAGCACCCTGTTTCCTGGCTTGGGCGGCTAAGTCTCTGGCTATCAGAAGCCAGAGGGTGCAGGTTCGAGCCCCGCTGTGTGACATATAAGAGAACTTAAGCATTGTAAAATTGCAGCTCCTTTAATAAACCAATATACCTTTACCTTTACCCTCTCGTCCACCCGTTCTGAAGTAGATTCATCGGGGGTCTCAAACATTTGACTCAGTCCACGGTACAACTATCTTGCGCAGTGCTCCCCTAATAAGGCGGACCCCGACCGACCCCCCTTTAAATGGAAATGGGCAACGGTGTCAGGGGTGATCGAACCCCCGTGTATGCTCCTTCGTGTCCACCAATTGCAAGGATTACGTGCCCCACACGAATGCAGCACGCCGACGGGCTCGACCCGCCGTTCTTTCTGAACCAATTCAAGTGGTTCATTGCTGTCGACGCCGTAACATCCCTGCTTAACGAACTTCTAAATCCTCGTTCGAATTAACATACATTCATGCTGCATGTATAATATATTTAGTAACATGGAACACAGGAAGTCAAGAGGCACTTGGTTGTCCCGTTGATGAAGTGATCGCATCCATCTTCGTAGTGGCTGTTATTCGCTACGCAGCTCTGTTTTTTCTTAGGGAGCTCTAATTAGCTGCTATCAAGAAAATTAACCTTGTGACCACCAAAATAGGAACAAGCCAAATAGCCTAAACCGTTATGTGTCATGCGTTTTATACGTGTCCAGTTCATTATACGATCTGTGCGATTGGCTCACGTTGACCACCATGATACCATTGCCTCTTGACTGATTATTGCTATGAATGCCGTACGATAACTACATCCAGTCCACCTTATATGTATACCTATATTATAGACCTGGAATCGATCCCTATCAACGGTGGTAGCATCGATACTTGGAAAGCCAGCACACAGCCAGTTCCCCTTCCGAGTAGATGATAATAACTTGCCAGTTAATTGGACACGCAATTAATTGTTTCATTGTTAATTAGGAATTGACCATGAAACGATTATACTGACCAGTATGCATCCAGGTGTCCCCTGGGTGGTCGTCCTGTGCTGAACGTCTTCGACTGCCAGGGCCGGAGGGTCGTGTGGATAGGGATAAAATCCCACTGCAACACTGCAGGGCGCTTTAGAGACTCTTTGGAGTCCTTTGACATCTTCGTTTATCCGAGGATTCTTGTTGTCAGGTCCGTGTAAGGTAGAAACAATAAGTAACAGTGGCCCCGACAGATCCTCATGGGTTAGGTGCTTAGGCCTATCATACAGGTTGGGGTTCAGGAGGGTCAGCTCAACGAAAAAGCTAAATATCCACACAGAATAACTACAAAAATTAATCATAGTCGTTAAATCACTAAAATCTAACTTTCCGACCGGGAAGGATATTTTTATTTTATATTTCAAATTTGCATTTTCACATATTCATTATTTATAATTTTTTGGCTTTCTTTAAAAAATAAATGCAACACCTATACAAACAGGTACCACAGAGACACCTTCAAACAAAGCCCCCCGCCTTGAAAAGGTGCATCATTACGTCACGCATGTCTGCGTTGTTTTCTCGTAAAATGAAAATTAAAAACTCGTTTTTACCCGACAGCAACCCAATGATGTAGTCCCGCTTGTTTGACGTGTACCGTTTTCTGGACGGAATGTATGTTTATAAAAAAAGTTAACTCGAATAAAATTCGCTTCGAATACAAGATGAACAGCTTACGCTTAGGATAAAGTGAGACAATTCCACCATCATCATTATCACCATAATTTCGTATATTTCACCAACAGATGGAGTGGGTTATAACGGGGTAAAAATGGAAATTAAATAAAATGCAAGAAGACCAGATAAGACAACGATAATATATGTCTATATGACGACATCCCAGCTAGTCAGGGTAAGGGTGAGGGTCGTGACCCAGGCCAATGAATGCCGTACTTGACAAGTGCTACGAGAGTGGGCCAAGTGGTAACTGGGGCGCGCGTCCCCGCAGAATCTACATACGCGGGCTGGACCCGGATCGAGGAAGTTCTCGGTCGAGCAGGCGAGATGGTAGAAGCCGTGCACCGTAAATCTAGTTACCAAGTGCCGGTTGTGGTGCGAGCAGTGTTACCAGGTTGTGGTACGAGCAGCCCTCCCATCTAGGGGTCTGATGTCATCGCTGTTGTTTGGTAGAGGCCAGCTTCTTGGTTAGAGATGTTTGTGCGGTAAGAGAGCATTTCATAAGACCCAGTGTACCAGCACACTGTAGCCTTGCGTTCTGTGGAAGGGGGGTATATTCTATCCACTATTTTAGCCAGCCACCAACAATAGTCACAAGTAGGCGCCTGGCTCGAGGGCTGATGGACTGGGTGAAGGTCACTTCGATAACTCTCAAGCAGACGCCTGAGTATAATTATGGCGCGTGCCTGTGGAGCTATGTAGGCTTTACCACTGCGAAACACTCGAGCCATCCTGAATTATCGGTCCTGTGTAGGTGCTTAAGATTCGTGGAAACTACGCAAGCATAATTGGACGATAATCTGTGCTCGCCGTGTGCGAATTGTGATGGCCAGGCCTGCGATTTTTTTTATAAATCGCATTAGTCAATTTTACGTTCCTGCGAATCTTCCAGCAACAAAAACGCCGATAGTGCCTAAGATTTTGGATCGAGCACAGCTCAAGCGAGCATCCTTCGGAATTCTCACTGACTCGATTGCCTCTGAAAGTCACGTACACCGAATCAACATAGGTGCCAACAATTGCCAACACTTACCATACAACAGCGATTCGTATCGAGCGATCTTCCACTAACCCTGCACAGTATTTCCCGCAGGGTCTGTTATCTGTTAGCCCGCCGTACCCCTGTCACCGATTCGGGTAAACGGTACCCCACTTTACTCAGCAAGACCGATGATCGGTGTTCTCGTAATGTAAATTAAATCGTCGAACGGCCACCATAGTCGCCCGGGCATAAAACTGTCGCTTTCGGAAAACTGCCCTCACGCCCTTAACCCCTCGTCCACCCCTCATTCTCGCCGTTGTTCGCCTGGCCACGGTTCGTTTCGTCTGCACCTTCATCATCCACAGATTCCACTGGGCCACTGAGTCGACGCCACCGCTGCCGACACCACCGCATAGCGTCAATGGTAATTCAGCTCATTATGGCTGTCGACCCCCCCCCCCCCCCCGTCTCGTTGGTCTGGCTGTTCTTCAGGCTGGCCCTTTTAATTCAAAGTTTCCCCCCACAGCCTCGAGTCGTGGTCCGGCGGACGCCGTCGAGAATTCCCCTGTCCCCCTTCGCGAACTGCCTCCTTCTTCATCCAGTTTCCTCTCGGCTTCTGCTGGCGAGAAGTCCCAACCCTCTTTCACATTGCATCGGTTTCTCTCTCGTCCGCTCATTCGAATTATTCCCAGATTCCACACATACACTCCTCATACGCTTACTTCACGCTACTGGAACGACCATCACATTGTACACATCAATGGTGGAGGCAGGCGTAGCGGTTGGGGGGTGCTCTTCCGAGACTGTTAGCTGCCGACTGAACTCTCTCCCCCCCTCCCGCGACTGAACTCTGCCCCGCAGATTGCGTTGGGCAGCCTGGCCCCGACAAGTAGAATCTTCGAGGTGAAACCTCAAGGGGGCCCAGGCCCACAAGGCCTGGACCACAGGGTCGCCGCAGCAGCACCACCACCACCACCGCCAGCAGCAGCATCACCTAGCATGTGTGGATTTGAACTTGGAAAAGTTCAAGCAAAGAATGAAAAGGAACGCTGAACAAGAGAGAGATTGAGGTGTGTGTGTAAAAGGAAAAAAAAGCTGTACGCTTGCTGTGATTGTGGGTGTCTCGTCCCGGTAGCTCTCTGTCTCGTGAGGTATCGACCAGGTCGGCGAATCATAGGAGCAGGAGCTCCCGAGTCGTTGCACACTTTTCCCTTGTTCCACTTCCATAGAAGGGATCCATCGCTGTTTTCCTCCTCTAGGCTCTTAGCGGTACCAACAGAAGGCTCCTACTACCATAGACACATACATATGTACGGGCGAGCACTAGAACGCCAGGCTAGCCCGGGGATCTCGTCTATGAAGGAGAAGCAAGAGCCGTATACAGATGGTGGCATTATGGGCCACGAGCTCCCGCCACCGGCGATAAGGGCCAAGGGGGGCCGGGGGTCCGGGGGGCATATCTGAATCATTACGACTTCCGCAAGTCTCCCTTCTTTTGCTTTTGGTCGTTTCGTTGCGTATCATCGTTCCTTTTCTTTTTTTTGCTTGTTCTCATCCGCCAACATCCCACGAACGTCGATGGCTTCATTCATGCCGAGTCGCGGTGGCCACGGTTGCTGTTATCCACATCTATCTACGAACGTCCTTTATAGAAAAAAAAAAGTTTGTGAGGCCCTAACATCGAGCATATAGCGAGTCCGAAGCAAATGACAATAGAAGACCCCCGTGCCTCTCAGGAGATACGGAATGATACCTTATTTTGCTGCTTACTCTGTCTCAACAGAGGTAGGGAGAAATTGCTTTGAATGAGGAGGGAATTGCTTTTTGTCGCTTGGCCGAAAAATGACCTGATTTTACCTCAAGGAATATCTTCGCCGGGTACCTCGGTTATACGGACCCGGAGACTCCGGTAGCCTGGTGGTGCATTCTGTGTGCCTTGCAATCGGAGGAGGCGGACGTAGGTCCACGGGTTCGATCCTCAGCGTGGCACATTTGCATTTAAGGGTGATACGGGGTAGTTATTTAGAAAAAAAAAATAATGAAAAAAATAATGAAAATTTAAGTGAAAATTGAATTTCAAGATAAACAGGTGGAATCCTTATGACTGATACTACATCGTATTGCAATTAAGCTTATTTGGCTGGGCCTAATTCATCGCCGATTCACGAGATGGGACAAATATATTACTTAAGCAAGTGATGATTATTCTATGTGAAGTTATTCACGATTCAATGGAAAGCATTATAGAGAACAATTGTTCTATTATCATAGATAATGATACAGATAAATGATTTTCACGGTTGGGGCCAAGGGTGCTCGAGGTCGAGGCGCAAGTCAATGAAATTGTCAAGATAATCGTTTCCTGAACAGCTCCAGCCTCTCAGTCCATTCTCATCGATATGTATCGTCTGGAGTATTTCAATTATTCGAACCTGTCCTAGGCAAGCTGAGGTCACTCAGACGTGGTATAAAAATGCGGTATTCCTTACGACTTGATTAATCGAATGACCTACTGCCCCAGCAGCAGGTCTAAGTGGTGGCCAAATCGAATCAGCAATTGAGCTGGTTATGACGCGTCATCACTTCCATCTGTTGTGTTTTTTTTTTGCCGTGCGAACCACCGAAGCTGCTGCTGCTGAAACTGTCGTTCGCGCCTCTGCTAGTATTGTTCGAAACGCTGTGACAAAGTCAACGTCAAGCAACAGGGTCGCAGGGTAAGCCAATACAGGCGGCATGGTATCGGTGACCTCGGCTGTAACTCGTTCTGCGAAGGCGCAGATGCGAGCCGGTCTCCCTTCTTGCTTCAAGTGAATGACCTCTAGTTTGCTCGCATGGCCAAGCCAACAAAGAAGGATTTCTCACTCTCGTAAATTGGATTTTCGCTATAGTCCACGACTGCTCCTACTGCCGTCGTTGTTGCTGCCCTTGCTGCTGCTACTGCTGCTGGAGCGAAGAGGGAACCACCACCACTACCAGCAGTTGGAGGGCAGGATCTATCACGGTGGAGTTGTCGCAAGTCGCGCGTTGGTGAACACCATCGCATAGATGTGACCGAGCCAGCGGAAGAAACCGTAAACCACCTCCGGGCTTCTTGGGTATACGGCCTAGCCTAACGGGGGAGAGCGTCGAGCGAAGTTTTTCCTACAGCGAGAATGGCGCTGAACACTTACTGGAGAGATCATCAGGTTGGCCTTTTTTGAATCGGGCAACTTCCGACGCCTGCGAACCACGTATGGAATACAATGAAGTGTGATGTATAAGTATCATTTCTGTGAACGAATGTCCCGCCCACAAATTGTTTATGAGGTAGCATGAAGCCAACTTCTACGTACGAAGTATGCCTAGAGGGCTGGTAACTTATTCTATTCTGTGATGAAGATCGAGGTCATTACTTTTTGCTGATTTTTGTCCATGGGAAAATCATGATCGGCTGCTTCCCAGCAGAGTATTAAGAGTGGCATTAAATTAAGCTTTGTCCTCGAGTTCGAAAAACCTTGCTTCTCGATTCGCGGCCAACTTCGACTACTGCTAAAATAATATCGTGGTTGGCAGGGACGGAGAGTTAGTAGTTACTTCGTTACTGTGGTTTCAAATGTTCCGGGAATACATTATAGTAATGAGAACGAGTAGCAAATGGAGTGTCCATTAAAAACAAGGGCATCCACACAAGGACAACAATTGATATTTTCATCCTGATTGCTATTGGGCCTAGCAAAACAAGTCTTGTCACGAATACAATCATAATAATAATAATAATATATTATAACTCCATAATGTTCTCATGAAGGCTCAAGCCGAGTCACCGAATCGTGTCGAGCTCCTTTAAAAGGGGAACAACGTCCCATCTACTTCGATTTATCTCATTTGCTATGCACAAATAAATAGAATTAATGAAATTAATTATGTCAAAGAAATATATTACATATTAATAGCAGAGTGCAAAAACCAACCATCATTCCCTGGCCGATATTGACTCTGTGCTCATTGAATTCAAATTGTCATTAAACCTCGCAGCCACCATGGATGATTATCGATTTTTCATTCAACAACCTGGCACCTGACTACACACATCCACCCAGGGCGTCACTGACAGGAAAATGGTTAGTTATTGTTACCGGATGTTTTTGCTGCTCGATGATCGTAAGGCACTAATCGTCCATTTTTCGATTTGCGATGTAGTGCCGAAGAGCCGATTGGCCAGCCGTCAACATCGGCACCTGGCCTCTTATAATGTATGATCACTAAGCGTGGAGGGCCTTATACCGATCGAAAAGCCTATTCACGAGCATAGCCGCCACAAAACAGATTGCACCTGTCATCGAGGCTATTGAGGCACTTGTCATTTGGCAGTGCGAGAGTATCCAGCGACGCGGGGTAGAGCTCTGTCGCAAAACATCGCAACGTCACGCAAGCGACTATGAAAAAAAGAACACTACCAATGTGACAATCCGTAGTGTCTCACACGGAGAGATCTGACAATGGCCGGAAACGCCTCATGCTTTACTTACACACACACATATATATATATATATATATATATATATATATATACTTGCTGAAGTGCCTGCTGTCGTTTGGTTCAGTGACGTTTTACCCCCGAAGTGGTCCTGGCGCGGGGGTTCTTGTGGGGGGGGCGAGGGGGTCCTTGCGCCACTGAGATCGTTTCCTCTTTTATGTCCTCGCTCCTCTCTCGCTCGATCTGGGGCTCCGTCCCGCCTGTTCGTTCAGTTCTATCTGTGGCGTTGCTACGCAGGCCGAGTTGTCGAGAGGACCCCCGTCAGGGTTGAGTGGATGAGGAGGACAGGCAAACGCGCTCCCGTCCAGTCCGGCGATGACTCATCTCGGGGGCCATATGCCCTGCCGCCACCCCCCAAACAAAGGAACATCGCGGAGCAAGCCGTGCACAGGGGCAGAGCGAAACCCCACCACGGTCCTCTGAGCTGGCCCATGACACTAAATGCTACATTAGACTTGAACAAGAGGAAGATCACCGAGGTGATGCTCGTTGTCCTGCTCGCTAATCTTGGCGTTCTTCAGATACTCCCGTCTCGGGTCCTGTCAAAGTCAGGACAACGTCGCCTTCTCGTACGCCATTCGTGTTGCACTGGTGGCTGGGCCTTCAGCAGTGAAGCAGGCATATGATGAACTGAGCCTATTTTTGCCCTGCTGAGAGAAACCTCTCAGCTGTTATATAGTTCCGTCATAGGTTGGTGGTATCGTGCACAATGGGAAGCCATTTCGGATACAGGTAAGGACGGCGTATGTATCGTACGATGTAAGAAGAAATGTAAAAAAAAATAACAGCTACTACTGAGGGACCTTATTGAAGCATGGACATACCTCAGGGTTTGTTGAATGACCCGACCTCTCTTAGACAACGTTTGGCTGATTGCGGTTGTGCAGCGGGGCATTGCCAACATATGCTGCGGTAATGCTCTTTCTCGTATAGGTAGTCCAAGTGTGTCATGTCATATTTTAGCGTTGCCTTTGGCTATTTGACCTTCACACGATTCGAATATTAGGGATACTAGATTCGAATATATTCGATGGAAGTTTTCTATGATTTCGAAGGATTTTGTCTCCGTGGACTTTTCTAAGGGCATATTTGCATGCCATTGTATGATGCATCCTCTTAGTTCCAGACGGGCTGGAGCGTTCACAGTACTGTCATGCATTACCATGACAACGCCTGATAAGAGAAAATAAGGATATTCATGTATGCTATACAGGTCAGAAACAAGTTCAAAAAAGGTAAAGCTTTGGAGGGTCGAGTCTCAGCCTTAAACATTTAGCGTTAACGGAATTGCGTTCGGCCGTGACACGGATCCCTCCTTTAAATGGAGATGTTCAACGATGTCGGGGGTAATCGAACCTCCATGTGTACCTACGTCCGTCTCTTTGGGTTGCAACGCAGGCGCACAGTAATGGACTTACCACGTCATTGGGCTCGACAAGCTCAAATAAGCATGTTGTACTTGTCAAAAATTATAGATTTATGTATTCCTGCCCGGGGGTGATTGCAAAGGGTCCACACCAATAGGAATTGAGTGTTGGGTGCCGGTGCCTAGATGTTTCTTTTCTGGGTAACTATTATCTTATGTAGGGAAGGTTCTCAGAAAGCTAACTAGTTAGAATCTTTGCTATATTCTGTGTCGGATATTGATTAGGATTGTGCGTCTTAACATATATACTTAGATAATTAGAGGAGCAGTTAGGGAAATGAGATGGCCTTGTGGGAAATGGCTAAATCTATTCGATTGTATACAATATTCAACCTCTCCGGCCACCCCCCAAAAACATCGCTTCGTTGTTCGTCTCTGACAAGCTTATCAGTTAGTCATCAAGTCAGTTGGCAAGGTGAACTGTCCCGTTTGGTCCAATGGAACAGGTTGGCAGCAGCTAGCCCTTGCGACCTCGGAACACGCTTACGGCTCACGCTTACGAGGAGGCGAAGTGCTGACACCATCACTGTCCCGACCGTGTGGAGCAAAAACCGTCAACTGGTCAGTTCGCGCCTGGCGAGCTGGACCGCGAGAGCTGGCCTATCTCGTCCTACCGCAGGCCACCCGCTCTTGAGCGGTGACTCTCTCGTGTCTGCCGCTATCGACAGATCTCCAAGGACATCGTCTGAGGCTGCTGACAACGTCGTTTCTACCCTATGGCGACGTGACACAGGGGGGTTTTTACGTGCGTCTAACTGTCGACCAGAGGACACTTCCAGCAGGGGGGGCCGGAATTGGTGGGGGCGGGGGAGGCGGACGTCGCGACTGCTGGCCGTTTTTAGGCGCATACGCACCCTGCTAGACCGCCGCTATGGACTAGGCCCTCCATAGAGCGGGTCTTCGTGATCGGACAACAACGGCCGGGTCGAACAGCACAATTGAACATCGTTCTGGTACTTCTGCTCAATTCGATTGGTTGTAAGTAACGGTAACGAGGTCTCTACATCATTGCTCATTACCAATATCATCCGTTCATTAAGACTCTCATGACGGGGGGGACTGTCGAAGATAGAGGAAATACAAACGCGATAATGAACTCCACGATCTGGGAGATGAAGCTCAGGAAGAGTTTAAATGGTCATCTCATATCAACGGTTTAGCTGCGTTATTCAGCCAGCGTTATTCTACGCCAACATATTGCAAATTGCTCTGAGATATCACACGATAAATGTGAGAATGTTATACAATACAGTACAAACTGCGGTTTATTGACGGAACTGCAACATACATTGCTTGAGTTCTCGAAAAAATAATAGGTAAAAGGTGTAAAATATCACACTGCAACAGACGAAGAAGTTACAATTGACAACATATTATATCCACGCATACATAGGGGCAAATACATCGACACGTTTCTTCTCTTCTTGCAGAGAATAGTACCTAGCACAAAGCAAGGACACAACAATTATGAGTATCACTGAAAGCAATGATGTTGAAACTCCATAGAGCGCAACGCGTAAAAGGATCGGTAAATTCGTCATAGGTGAAGCATATCAACAGCGAGCGTGTGCCCCTGAGATTCGGCGGGATTCGACGGGATTCAGCTTTGCACCTCCAGCGCAGTGGCTTGGACGGCTAAGTCTCTGGCTGTCGGAAGCCAGAGGCCGCAGGTTCGAGCCCTGCCGTGTGGCATAAAAGAGAGCTTAAGCATTGTAAAATTGCAACTCCTTCAATAAACCATTAAACCTTTACCTTTACCTGCATATGCGTATGCAATGAACAAGACTGCGCGTAGACTGTCTAATTGACTATAATCGCCAGGCTTCTATTTGCCCTGAATGTAGCTGCTTTTAACCATTTGGCGTATTCGAAAAATCGAATCGAACCATGTTTAAACACAGCGGAAACCAACATTCGCAACTTCTCCGTTAAGGCGCGGATTAAGCGGCAGGCAAGCATTTGCAAATATATATGTTCTCTTCTATACACATATGCATATGTGTGATGTGTGCGTAGCTGTCTCCCGCGTTCTATTTTTAAATCTACGGTACCGCCGCCGGCCGCGTTCATCTACCTCGCACTATAGCAGTTTGTGCCGGCAGAGCTACAGCAGCTACAGCAGAGGAGTTCAGTTGCGCGTCGCCGGCTGGCGATCTTCCCGATCGCCGAACGATCCAGGCAGTCTGATAGCGCGGTAACAGCGACAGCCAGTCCGCAGATATTATTCAATGCAAATTTATTCCGCGAACACCGCCACCGCCATCCCGGGGCGGGCGACAGACCCCCGTAATTCGCCGGAGCTGAGCTTAACTTGATCATCACCGTCGTCTACAATGCAGCAACGGTAACTGTGGTAGTGGCGGCGGCGGTAGCGGCTCCATCGAAAAAACAACATGGGCAGGAATAGGAATTACACGAGATGTTCGATGGTAGCGGCCGTTGACAGAGGTGGCGGGAGCGGACTAACGCTGGGGATATGTGAGCGAGCTTTGAAGAGAAACTCTTATTGGGACAAGAGAGATTGCTATTGTTAGCGCTGAAGGGGATCGTCCGTGAATAATACATATATATATATATATATATATATATATATATATATATATATATATATATATATATATATATATATATACATTCATATATCTAGATGTATATACTCGAAATTTTTCCCAGAATTTGTAAGTTATGTTAGTACTTATTCTTTAATAAAAAAGACAAACTCCTGCTAGCCAACATATATATATATATAATATATATATATATATATATACGTTATTGTCACAGTATCCTATGAAGAACCCTCATTATTAGCGATGAGCTATTTATGAACGACGCGGGTTTATTAAAGAGGTACGAAGGGGATTCCCCTCGGTATCAACCTAACCTTCTTCCTAGGTAACACCACACATGTTTTCTCCAGACATACTTGTTGCCTCTTTATATATATATATACAGCTGTTTTACCTTTGTAACACGGCATTATCGAGCCCCCAGTTGGCGTTTGCGGTGGGTGGGTGCATTTGCGGGCGTCTGCCTTCAGCAATCGGAGGGAGCGGGGGTGGACGTAGGTGGACACATACACACAGGGGGGTTCAATCACCCCCGACACCGTTGAACATCTCCATTTAAAGGGGTGCAATGCCTAATGCAGTTATGCCCTTGGACTGAGTGAGAATGTTTAAGACTCTGAGAGTCATCCACTGGAACATTTACGTTTTATACCACGACGTGTTATCGAAGTGTGCGTAAAGCACGAGCGCGATTTACACGACTTGAACGTGAGCCAAACTCCGTTAAAGGTCACCCCGACCCCAAAGGGTTGTATGGTATCTTAACAAGAACAATTAATAAAAACACGAATGCGCGCACCGCAGAACACTAACATGATAGAGAGAGAGACACTGTTCGAAATTGGCGATTTGCTTCGTGATCTATTTCGTGCTGCACCAACGAAATATTTTCTACACAATATCGTTGATATGTTGCTATATGTTGAGTGTCGAATTTCGATCTCTTTTACACACATAATTTTGTGTTTATTCAGCTCCTAAAGGCAATTAGGCAAACTTGATAGATCCTATGATCACGAGTTGACGCTGTCGCCGCTAATGCTTCGCGTATAGATAACATTACATAACATTTGTGTGAATGGGGAATATTAGTAAGCTTGAGCTCATGAGCCCATGAACGGCTCGGTGGGAGCATAATCAAGGGGCGTAGTACCACGGTTCACACCAATTGCACGATACACCAATATTGCAGAAGCACAATGACGGGATGGCTGCTCGAACGAGCAACGTGAACGCATCTGGGGACGGTCGTACCTGTGCAAATGACGTGCAAACAATAGCAAGTTCGCTAGTTAGCGCGAATAGTCGCTTGACTATTCGCGCCGTCGTTCATAGGGAGAACCCGGCGACTCGCCCGTGTGTGTGTCTCTGTGCGCCTGCCTCGCGAGCCTTCCGATATTCTCAAGCAATTGCATGCAACGAATGATTTACTAGTTTTGCCCTATATGTATTCGAAGGAATCTGTCGTTTGACGAGGAGGTCCATCACAAAACATGCGATATTGCCTTGGTCCAACGGCGCCAACGGCAGCAGCAGCACCACCACGAGTCGCAACCGAGAGGATCGAAAGCAATGAGAGCAGCCTGAACAATGTATGTGGAACAAGGAAAAAGCCGCTGCAATTATCTCGTCGGGGTGGGGAGCGGCCTGGGGCAATGCACGACCGGATTCTCCGTTAGTCCCACCTCTGCTAAAGCCCTTGCTGACGATACGCACCTGTCGCACACGCGGGAAGGCACGCAGTGAGATGTTAGACGAACGAATACGACAACGGCCATTGTCCTACTTCTTGTGCGAGCTATGGTGCTTGGAGGGGGGCGAGAATACGGCTAGCTGCTGCCGGCGCTGTTGTATGCCACGTCAGACTGCCGCGAATCGAAGAACGGCGGCGCACAGCTCAGCTCGAAGAGAAACTCGGGGAGTTTCGCACACCGAGACGCGCTAATGACTTCCCAGTTCTCGCCGCGCGCACGCAAACCCACCAATAACAACAACAGCGACAACAACTACGATAACGGCAACTGCTGATGCTGTTGCTTACCGAATGGAGCCGACTGTATGGAGCTACGGGTCCGGCGCGTCTCACTCAGTCTCCCATCTTATTCATCTGTGTGGCGTTTATCTCTGTTGTCAGCTTCGCTCCGGGCCTATATCATTTATTCCTGCCGCCTCGCTCCGATCGCTCCTGTTACTCAGCAGGGCATTGCTCGCGAGGCCAGCGTAGGTGAACGCTTGTCGCACCAATCAGAGAGTTCATGCATGAAGCAACTCGCTAAGGGCTCATGTTAAAAACGAACAGCTGTCAGTCCCCTCATGGCAACGCTATGCATTTGCTATGTTACTGTGAGCTACCACGAGCTCTCCTGTGTCGAGTCCACGAGCTTCTTCAGTTTAAGTGCAGAGCGCATGACCCTAGAGCAGGCCAAACGGTAGCAGGCCACGAATACGGCCGCGAGCCGGAGCCCAGCCGCACCTCGTGTGCGGGGTGTGCGCACGTTCCGTGCGGCGCACAGCACGACCACCCCCCGAATGACCCCATGGTGGAAACACAGGGGCGGGCTCATACAGTCATACATACCCCACACAATACTGCCCCCCCAGCTCGAGTAGAGCGTATCGCAGCAAGTCATCACATTGGGTGTTGAGGGTCCAGCAGCGAGTGTCTCTCCCCCTACACATTCACCACTGATTAACTCGTCGGACTCGCCTTGTCACTCTTATAGCATGGGCATTACGGGACTCCGCTCAGGGCCTGTCTATGCCTCGACCCGTACACTGGCACAGCAAAGAGAGGAAGAGACAGAGAGAGAGAGAGAGAGGATTCTATCGTATGAGGGACTACCCCCGTTCATTGTACCCTACGCTGGATGCCAAATGCCTCTTTTCGCGAGCCCCAAATTCGTCCCTCGTGTCCATTTCCAGTGGGTTTCGAAGTACCATCAGCATAGCGTTGCAGGATGCAGCGGATGTCGCCCATTGCCCGAAGTCGCTTATGCCAACGGTAGACGCTTCGTACTTCTGTATGTGTGTGTGTGTGCGTGAAATGGCAAAAAGGCGTGCACTTAAAGTCTTATACCATCACATTGTAGGAGTTCACAGGCGAGAACACAATTCAGCACAATTCGCACACGTCTTAACCCCCCACCGTCGGTCATATAATATTTGGGTGTTTAGGTTTTTCCTCTAGTCTTCAAATGGGCTCGTGTACTTCAAGCGATAGCGCGATATCAACGGTATATGCCAAACTTGCTCAGTCTTACCTCATTCATTATAATTATAGTTTCCCTCAGTGGACTTCGTTTCATAGAACTTCATAATTCCTTGGTTGATTAGAGCCTCTATTTTTTGTTTCATTACAACCGTTTTAACGGTGGCCTCAGTTAGTAATGTCTACTTAAGTATGAAGTGAGAACATGCCGGCTCATTACAACTGCTAACAGACGCGAAATCGTTGTAAGGATCGACTTGAGTAAGTATATTTTGAGTACAGTCAATATCATACAAATGGTGGATTACTGACGGAGCTGCAATTGCACCAATGTAATTAAGTTCTCATAATAAAAGAATGCTGATGAAAGAGTGTCACAAATGTTTAGAGCATCAGAACCTAATTGTTTGTTTGTACATACACCTGAGTAGGCAGAGATTTCATGACCTGCGATGCCTACATTTTATTGGAAATCTCCTGACCGAGAGATGCGTCAGAGGAAGTCCAATCAATTTTCAATTCAATTTCATTAGTGGTTTATTTTCGGAACTGCAGTTTCACAATGCTTAAGTTCTCGCAAAAAAGAAAAAAAATCGACCTCGGTCTCCGCAAACCGGACAGACCAGGTGAAAATAATTCGGCAACCACAAGATGCCTTCCAAGCCTAGTTATCACTGACTTCTCGAAAACTTCGGACACGTAATCGGCAAGAGATATTGGCATATAATTGGCAGGCCGAGTACGCTCACCGTTTTTTTTTCCTCTTGAAAAGAGAAACTATTCTTGTATCCCTCACTTTGCTAGGGAATGAATTCGTGCTAAAGGACCGGTTAATGATACTCGACAGCGGGCGCGCAATAGTAGCTGTTGTGGCTGGCTTCATTAACTTGTTGGAAACATCGGCCGCTCCCACGACCCATACTGCTCTGGTACCTTCAAGGACCATCTGAGTCTCGCATGCATGGACAGGACGAAGTCTGATCGTGAGATCCTCTATCGGCCAAATAGCTGCGAACTCAGACCGAACATCTTCCTGGATGTCAAGGAAGGCAACAGCTCGGATGGTCACAAAGTGACTGTTAACCTCATCCTCTGCAGCCTGAGGACTCCGCTGCTGTTGTCCCGAATCAAGGTCAGATGGAAATAGCAGTAGCCGCCTTCGATTTATCTCTGCCACAGGATGAATTGATAGACTTTCACAGCCGACTAGTGTCACCCTTCAACTCCAAGAAACGGTCTCTGTCCAAAGAAGTCTTGGCAAGCCGTATAGCCCGTCTGTGCCGACGAAGGGCGGTGCGGCAAACAGCCTTACAATGCGCGAAGGCGCATCGAGGAAATCTCTTGTACAACTCGTTGACGTTCCGCCAGAGTCGCCTTAGACCTAACTATGAATTCAAACCTACTTGAACCTACCGAGACTGAACTCACACCAAAGGCAGCTTCGTACCATCTTTAGTATTCGTCGCATAGTTGGTTCCGTAAGGACTCTAATGCCGACACCACGTCATCT
This sequence comes from Stratiolaelaps scimitus, assembly GCA_019614645.1. Taxonomy (NCBI): domain Eukaryota; kingdom Metazoa; phylum Arthropoda; class Arachnida; order Mesostigmata; family Laelapidae; genus Stratiolaelaps; species Stratiolaelaps scimitus. Next base: position 3,878,541 of record JABWDB010000032.1, on the reverse strand, counting down.
GCATCGTAGACTGGACCAATACATATCGTGTGCCCTCTCAATGAAACATTGCTCATAGAAGCTATCATGTCGCCGATAAAGGCCCGGATCTACCATAGCTGGTGCATCCTGAGCAGTCGATCAGCCCTCATCAACTAGGTAAGGTTAAGGAGGGTTTATTCGTGTATTATTAAAGGAGCTGCAATTTTACAATGCTTAAGCTTTCTTGTATATAAGGAAGAGGAAGGAGTTGAGTCATCAAGACTCTGCGCGTCATTAGTGAACATTTCTCACAGTTCGTTCCGGTAATGCGGTCAATACAGGTCTGCAAGGACGGACGGACAACCTTGCCAATGACAAGAGTCACTTTGGAGTATGCGGACCATAAGAACAACGAAAGTCCTTTATGCTCAATTAGCTTAGTGTAGTAATTAGTCCATAGAAGCTGTGTAATCCCCTCCGTAATCCCCCCCAAAAAAAAGAAAGCTGTGTAAATAAATAAAGCCCACAAATCGTCACATCATCATCACAAGGATAACGAGAGTGATCAGTTGAATATATGTAAATTTAAAGATTTATTGGTGTATTATTAAAGGAACTGCAATTTTTATAACGCTTAAGTTCTCATTTATGTCCTCACCAAGTCGCGGAGGAGGATTCGAACCAGCGACCTCCGGCTATTTGCAGCCCAAGACCAGTTAGCCATTGTCCAAGCCATCGCGCTGACGTAGCTAGACTCCTATACAAGCATTCCCCGTCATAAAACAAAATACTCCTATGCCAGCCTCTGGCAAAAAGCAACCGAGGATTTCTAGCCCTATATTATTTAAATGTGTTATTGTTCCTTTTTTTATTTATTGTTTAAATGTTTTATTGTTTAACTTAACGCTCAATATTTTCCGTGAGTGCTCACCGAGAATTGGTATCCGAATGATTATTTTAAATCGAATCGTAGAGCAAATGAAGTTCACCGTTCCAAAAGGGTAAGGCTAAAGGTTTTACTGGTTCATTCAAACTGCAGTTTTATAATGTTTAAGCTATACCATTGAGATGATATATTATTGAGATGAACTGCATAGTTCATATCATACCTCGTTGGAAATGTTAAATTCCCTCGAACGAACGTTGAGCAAATTAAAAGCGAGCTGAAGTAATTTTCTGAATTGACAGCGAACATTTAACGTAATCAACCGCCATAGATCAGCAAGTTCATCTATTTATCTCTAGGATTTTAACCGAATACAAGAAGCACCATAGCTGTTCCTTCATTTCCAATATAAGACACATGTACCCTTACATGTGTCCTTCAATGACAACACACGCATAGAATATAGATTTAGACATATGTTGTGTACGTCGTCTTCAGACCTACTCAGAGCCGCCTCAGCACAGAACCGGATCCCGATCGCTTGTCGTCCAACCACAACACACGCGGTAATTATGATCGCGACCTTCGTCGTCGCACGACGGCAGACAGTCGTATGCCGTGAATACTACAGCGACAACTACCATTATATATCATCACCTCATTCATCGTTGTGCCGGCATCTATCCACCGTCATGTCCGTTATCACCCGTCTCGTTACTGACGTGAATCGAGAGACGAGACGTGACAGCGTGATCCCACACACCCCCCCCTCGCCTGCGCACTTACCCATGTCCGGCTTGAGAGCCCGCTATATAATGCCTGTTCCACAACAAACCCAACAACGCTCAGGTATAACATTGGTACAGCGATACATTGCATTCGTTCTGTGCAATGTACCTGCCGTATGAGGGAATGACCAATGTCCTGACGCTGTCCTGAATTGCCACCGAGGCCCTGGCCTGTTCCCGAGCCGAAGTATCATCCTGGTTCCGGTGTAATTTCAGTGTTGCCTTCCATTCGTGTGGGCACCGCCCACGCAGTGCGGCTCCGCTCAACAGTTCATCATCGAGATATAATATGGTACATAAGATGGGTGTAGTCGAACCGTCCCTATGAGTGTTTCCGTGCGTGCAATTGCTGCTGCTGCCGCCACCAGTCGTATGTATGCTTATGCCGGATGCAGACGGCACAGTGTACGATGTACTGCCTGCGCGGGGCGCGTGAGGCGGGGCGGGGTGCGTGGCGTACGTGCCCCGCACAACTTCTACCCTGAGATCGTCCTGTCGGCGACGTCAAATCCGACTCTGATCGCTATAATTAGCGTCCCTCGAACGACATGCGGACACTGTGGAGCATTTTGACGCGAACTATTCGCGATACCCTAGTTTTGTCGCATGCTCATTTGTTGTACACCAAATGCACACCGTTTACACAAATTGAAGGGCGGACTTGTGAATCGTAGACGTCACGAGGAGCCCACGGATGTACCTAATAAACACATAGTGGCCCAAATATGCCAATATTTACATATGTCAATGATATGCATGCATGGTACCGGTCTTAGGTCCTCAGAGCGGCCCCCGCACCGAGAGAGTCGATAGGTTGCTTCTGCTGCCGGTCAACCACGCGGATAACAATTATTATGAGGAGGGAAATCGGGGTACACCCTTATTATATATTTAGCAGGATAATCCATCTAGGTGGTCAACTATCTACAGTACATTGTATATGTAAATTTTCCGCCAACACCGCCTTTTGTCAACGATTAACTTAGTCCACGCTAAAGCTACCGTATCTACATTTTTCAGGTAGACTCTCAGCCCTTAAACATTGAACTTAGTCCATGGTACAACTGATTTTGGCATTTCTTCTGGAACAAGAAGCACACCCCCTTGTAAGCAAACGTACAACACCAGGGATCGAACCCGTGCACCTACGCCCGTCCCCGATGTGCTACAGTTCCTAAAAAGTAAATGTTCCCGGGTTGATTTTCACAACTGTGTCCGGCATTGCCTCATAAGACTGATGTGCGTTTAAAGCGATAAAGAGCAACGGTGACGGGGACCAAGTGCCTGTGGGGGTGCTCACCTACGTGCCTCCTCCGATTGCACACGCATGCACCCCCCACGGACGCCACCGGGGGCTTGACTGTGCCACAGTACCTATTTCCTTTTGAGAGCAGAAGATTTTCTTCAAATGCGGGGCCACCGCCAGGGACATTCCAATCCCCATTAAGGTGGGACGATCCAATTGAAGGTTGACAGTTGACATCGATGATAAGACACCGCTTCCTGTTAATACCATCATCCTCTGCTGAGAATCTATCTCTTACCTGGAATCGGTACCCTTGGCATTACTTCGATGTGCCACAAGTACCTACGTCAGATGGATTGTACACCGAGAGCAGTAGACGTGATAAGTTGTTTTTGTAAATCGTCACTCATCCATTTATGTAATTTTAACTACATCTACGATTTCTCGCATAGATTAGAGGTATCCTACTGTATTATTATATTTATGGACGGAACCCAGCGCTCTGGGAGCTTCCGAACGGCGCTTCTCAATTTGTGTAACCATCGCTAATTTCGTTGTCCATAACTTCCTGAGCAAAGAATCAATGTTTGCATAATGTACATCACCAATTGGCATTTTTCAATTCAAGCAAACAGACATATAATTGACTAAGAAATCGTATTGTCAAATCATAAGCGCAAGGGCTTAAATCTGCAAAACACGATGATTGAATCCATCGATGGCTATAGTTGGCCTCCATCCAATTCGTCCATGGCAGTCGTACGTCTTTAGATTGTCATAGGGAAGCCGCAGTGGGTCCGTGTTCCATTTCCGAGCCTGTTTGTCCTTGAGGCCTTTTCAGGACCTCGAGATATCGGGTTGCAGTGATGTTTTCGTTTTTACGCAGTAACTCAAAATAACTGGATAACCCTTCGTTCGTTTGAAGTCAGTTTCTTGACTGATCCCTCGCGGGCCTGCCCCTGAGTAGCCTCTCTCACAGGCCGGGCGCATAAAAGGACTCGCCGATGGCGACGGTGTCCTTTAGCCGAGTTGTTCTGTTGCTTATGGTTTTGGAGATTGCATTCAGAATGCCACACGTGTTGCAATCTGCGCTGGAGTCAACTCGAATGAAGGCCGATTTTGCGTTTTTTTGTTCATTTTCAAAGTGTTCGTCATATGACTTCGTGACATATGGCGAGCGGGAATCCAGAATAGGTCGACAGAGTCCAGCGCCTAGCCTGCTCAAAGGCTGGGGGTAATTGTCGCCAGTCGTTCGTTCGTAACATGCCCTAAAGTGAAGCCATCTCCTCTTTGTGGTCTCCGGAAATCCAGTCACATCTCTCCTGAATCGGTTGCCCCAGCAGTAAACTGGTTGCCTGGTGAACATATTCACCAATTCTCGATAAATTTCATTCGAGCTTGTTCCTTGATGAAATAAAGATATATGATAACAGGACGCTGATTTTCAGCTTCTTGATTCATGTGTCTCCTAAAAACCCAAATCATCCCTGAGCTACATGTGAGCCAAATACTCAAGTATGAACAGGTCAAAATTTACCTGGCTATGACGCTTGGTTCGAAGGTTATCACCATTTTTTTCAGGAAGCAGAAATATTCAAATATTATATATATATATATATTCGCGTCACCGATGAGATTAATAACCTTGTTTTTATCACGAACATAGTTAACAACGAGCTAGGATCAAGAGCTTGCAATTGGAGAAAAACTCGATACTACTAACACGAATTAATCGAATTCTCCCGGCCAAGTTCAAGGCAAATAGCTGTGGAACATCATAACAACAAAAAAATCTGATAAGCAAAGAGAGTGGCCAATGCAGTGCAGCCTTCAGGACAGTGGCCAGCCTTCAGCAAAGTCTGGGCCGTCATGTTCTTGTCCGTAGCCAAGGGCCTGCGAACGACCTATTCGAGGGCCCTCTTGTTAGCTGGAGTACCTTGGAGAGTACTTGACAGCGCTGAGTTCGCGAACTTCTTCTGAAGGGACCTGGTCCGGAGAAGGCCCCCTGCGAAACGAGTGCATTCATTAGAAGGGCAGGATAGCACCTTATAATGTCTGGGGATATTTACATTGAAGGGCGTATTATTGTAGAGCGCTTTCGTCAACCGACCAGCCGCTTCGTAAACTCAGATGTGAACTCTGTTGATGAGAAATGGTTGTCACATCATACACATACACACACAAATACATTATACCACAATGTATAGATGAACTAGGTGGCTCCGCCTTTCGATTTCAGAGATCCCATCTCGACATCTATTATAGTTGAGGGTGACGACCATTGTACTGCTAAGGTAAAAGAGTTACTGCTTACTAAAGGAACTGCAATTTTTACAATGTTTAAGCTCTCTAATTTATGTTTACCAGGTCGCGGGACTTGAACCTGCGGCCTCTGGCCGCCGAAATTTTACCGCCAGAAACTACAGAGAGAAAAGGTGTTACCACTTAACTCGGAACACGATTCAGCTTAGTAAGTACTACAAGTTTTTCGATAATGGTCAAGAATTGCATCCGTTGGAGAGCACCCTTGCTGGTTGGAAAATAATTTTCCTAATTAGCTTTCTAACTGGTCTTGTCCGAGGAGAAATGAATGAGAGGGGCTTGATTATTTTTGAAAAATATTGACTGAAACACTGTCATATAAACGATTGATAAGTATGGACGCTACGGTCCCGGTCAGTGGCCCCAAGTCAAAATCGGTTCTGGGTTTAGTCAGTAAGAGTCTGGCACTACCAGGCAAATACCTTAGTGTGAGGCCTGGTGTCCATGCAGGGTTTACCTTTAACCTCTTAAAAAAAGTATGGATGCTACACCTCACACGAATAGGTTATATTCAGCAAATTTAAGAGGTTACTATACATTGAACCGAAAGGAAATTGTTCATTTCTTTTTAAAATTTATTATTAATATAATTATTTCTCCTTATTGGGATATAAGCGAAATCGGATTAACACAAGCTAAATACATCTAAATACATAATATCCAATGGTCCCGACTAACGAAACACTGTCTCGCAGTAATGCGGCGTCATTAACCGAACAAGCGCAAAGCAAATACATCCACAGTGGTACTATGTGGACGCATCGGTGAAGACGATCTTCAAATGGGGCATCTATTGCTGCCGAAATAGCGAATTTCTCTCGTGGAAATAGAGGGTGGATGTTGACATTTTTCCCAACAAAATGAATCCGTTGTTGCTCCTTCTGACGAATTGCAATTATTGCTGCCCATGGTGTCGGGATGGTTACTGCGGGAAACGCCAACTCTGCGGCTTGAAGCTAAAATGTCCACCCTTACAAAAATGGGTATACATCTAATCGCTCCTTTTTTCTCCTGGTGGAATCAAGCCATGCCTGCTCTCGTACGCCTCGTTCCACTGCCTGCTGGCCTATCATCGTCAGCCACTGTGATGGGGTCGAGGATCTCGGTGTGAGTGAGATTTCGTCGATGCCCGAAGCGCTTTTGAAACTCGTGAAACCATTATGACTTTTTTGGCTTAATGGAAGATGGGGCTATGACACACAGCACTAGTGTGCCCTACCCGACGCTCTCAGATGACTCGAATGAAGGGCAGCAGAGGTCGAAAAAAGGTCGCATTACAAGGACTCCTCGAGGTGGACACTGGCATATACGCCTGGCACATGACTGCGGCCATTAGGCGGTCGTCAACGTTCGTAGTAGATTGTAAGGGCCGTGTCTTTTTTTCTCCGCGATGACGATTATAGCCCAGCCTTTAAATGTGCCCTTTTGTACTTATACCAGATACTCAAAGATAGGCTGATTACGAAATTTAATGAAACAGCCGAGTTTAAAACAGGTCAAACGTGTGCTTGTGTACCTTACACAGAAATCTTGTAGTGATCATCACGTAATGAATGCGATACTGTCCAAGGCCGCCAAAAGGTTTGGATGTAGGATTCCTGCATCCGGTATCTCTATGTGTGTACGTTGATATGTTCCAATGTCATATGATTTCATCACAAGGCCACACGTAGTTGCATCGTTTAAAATACTCAACCGAAATGATTCACAACACGCACTTTGTACAAGTGCTTGTCATCCGCTTTTTTTTTCCAGCTTGAAGTCGATCGAAGTTTGTAAATTCAATTTCGAACCGTACCCCTACGAAACGGGTTCTAAACGAAATCCCTGGCACTGAACCAGTCCTCAGATGGAAGCAGTCTTCATCGATCTTCATCGAAACGCTGATTACTCCATCCCCAGATACGATACTGAGAGACTTCAGCTTTCGACTTGGACAACTTGGATGAAATACTCCCGCGTCACCACTAATACCTCGCTGCATATCTCCATTCAAACTCCATATTGGCTTCGCAAGATAGCCTCCTATTACTCGTACATAGGTCTACAACTAGAACTGCTATCGAGCGTGTTGTTGGCTGGTGTCGTCTTAGCCTGTCTGGGCTGTTCGTCTAACCCGACACACAACCAATCTCTGAGAAGCTACCAGTGGGAGGCGTACCAACGCAGAGATATCTCCGAGCCAATGCCGACATCGAGACCCTATCCAGGTACAGGAGAGTAACTTACTTTCTTCGCTACCTCTGCAGGGCTCAGTTCTGCAATCAACGACAGACTTCAATCACCATAAAGTGCTTATCAGCAGTAGGTGGTGCTGCTTTTCCGGTTGTCAAGTCGCTCGCTGATCTGAAATGAGGTGGCCGGTGGTCTGGTTGCAGCTCTGCCATAAGATAAGAAGCTATCTCTACACACTCCTGCCCTTTACTGCTCTCGGAGCTACCACCCCACCCAATGGGGAGGGTTCGCTTCTACTAAGCCAACCTCACAATTCAGCCTGGCCACGGCGCGTTAGCTGAACGCAGCGACAATCTGGAGTCGGGTGTGCGCGTGCAGCGTGGGGTGCGTTTGTGGGGTTATTCACTCTGGTGGTGCCCGTGACAACATGTCCACTGGGCCGGCTGCGTGACACGTCAGCGATGCATTGCGATAGACTGGACTGTGGAAGATAATGAAGTAATCATTTCTTTTTTAGATCGAGGTCTACACCGTGCGAGATAAAAATAGCCCAGATGATCCTCGAAACGGTGTCGTTCAATCGTCGCAACCGTGGCGTCCACGTTTAGATCAATGTATAAACATGTTGTTAACACCCTGCACGCAAGATGCGGACACAGTTATTGATTCATTTAATTAATATATGAATATTAAAAGCTACCTCCCAAATCTCGAAGCAAGGCGTAGAACAGAACTTTCGAAACTGTCCAAAGGGACTTTCAAAGCAGCTCATACAACTAATGCACTACTTAAAACACACGAGTGAACAAATAGTAACATATCTGGTGATTCCCAAATGATTTTCATCATGAAGATCCACTAATCGTGACACCACTCATTGCGTATGCATTATTCGCGTCCGTTCCAGGATCTTTCGCCAGGAAATTTTACTCAGGGGACAGCGGGTGCCAATGATTTTAGGACGATCCGTGGCAGCAGGCCATCTTCGAAGTGAGTTCGTCACGATAGGAGAGCTTATTAGCCAGTAGGCACGGCCAGTCCTAATAGACAGTAGAAAGCCGAATCGGCAGCGCGGACACTTCCGTACGATCTACTGCGGTCACCACAGACGAGGTCGACTTTAGTTTCTACCGGGAAGACCGGACTCGAGGGGGATCTTCCAACTTTACCTAGAGGTAGACGGACGCCTAACCTAACCTATCGATATCCGCTGAGTGTCGCTATTCAACGACACTTTGCTCTCGCTGTAGAGCTGTTCTCGGCGGCTGTTTCGATCGAAATACCCCCCCCCCCACACACACACACCCCACACACAGTTCCTCTTCGACAACGGAGCATACTGTTACTGCAAATGTGCCAGCCGATACCTCTGTTCTTTTGCATGGATTGACACGGAACGTCATCGATTCGGTGGGGACGAATCCAGATAATGGGTATGTTCGTGTAGCAACCATTTATAGATGGAGACATTGGGTACTAGTGGGCAGAGAAATATGCCAACCAACATATCTCTGCAAATGTGCCTCTTACACCTGCATTACCTTGGCAACGTGACCTGTTAACCTACAGAGAGGCGTATCTCTCGGCAAAATCGAAAAAAACAATTGTTCCTGCTTAACTTTCGTTAACCTCTAGCTAATGAGCGTGGTAGCTGCGGCGTGAATGATTGCAGTACATTTCAGACTGCTCCCTAATACACCGCTCGTATATATGATATTTAGGTCCGATTGGAGGTCATTTCAAGAGTCCTCTTGTGATGGCTTGGGTAAAGGTAAAGGTTTATTGGTTTATTAAAGGACCTGCAATTTTACAATGCTCTCTTCTATATAACGCAACGGGACTCCAACCCGCGGCCTCTGGTTTGCAAGAAGAGACAGCCAGAGACTGCGCCAACTAGGATAGCATAGATATGCGAATAGATCACACGAAACTCAGTGATTTCTTCCTCAAACGTGCCTACCCGTCAGGTTCGTTGATTTCTACGTAATTCGCTGTTGCTTGGGGAGATACTCATTTTCCGATAGTAATTGATTGCATCTACTCAAGCTCCCGACTTGCATCGTGCAATACAATACAATCGTTCGGTTAATTTACAGGAACTGCAGTATAGTTAACGCTTAGGTCCTAGTTAAAATAAATAAAACATAGAAGAGAGTCACGAAGTACAGAGCGATTAGCATTCTGCGGTTATTGACATATATATATATATATGCACTATGCTAAAATCATCGAAAGTATCACAGTATCGAATAAACATTCGAGCATATCATTGTATCCACAAACATATAGATAACAGCTAAGAATCTCGACACGCACTGCAGTGCAGTGACAAAGGTAGCTTCACAATCATAACTCTTGCGAGAAAGACACCAATCGAGACTGGACAGTCACAGAGTTTCGCTTGTTTAACGCGAAGACCATCCCTACTCGTACCACGCACTACCACTCATCTTGGGCATACACAAAGGTTCAAACGTTTTTTTCGTATATTAAAGGAACTGCAAGTTTTACAATGCTTAAGTGCACTTATACGTGGTCATCAAGCAGCTCTACTCGACCCTGCGGCCTCTGGCTTCTCACAGCCAGAAACTTAGCCGTCCAAGCCAATATATATATATATATATATATATATATATATAACATTGCTGTTGCCACATATATATATAAGTGGCAACAGCAGTGTTTTTATTTATAAAACAGATGTTGTATACTGTATATGACGCAATGCTAAAAAGGCAGTACCGTTTACATTAAATGTTGGCTGAGAGTCAGCCTGAAAAACCTAGGTGTTGTATACTTATACGCATAATATGGCACACCCCAACCCCCGAGGTTTTCCTATATTCGTTTGGTTTTTCCTTCCTTTTCATTCGTTCTTTCCTGTTGCCGTGATCTTCGCTTTCTCGTTAGCTGCGACTTCGCATTGGGTCTAGCCTTCGTCCGCGAGGGAATTCGTACGCTAGTGTAAATTGGATGGTAGAGGCGATTAGCAGCCCACAGCTCAGCTTGGGCAATCGCTGCAGCGTCAGACGTCACTGCGAACTGTTTGGGTCGAGCAAAGCCGCCCACTCTGACACCGATAATCGTCAGTGGACACTGCCAGATAACGACCTGTAAGTGGTACATGCGTCAAGGACTTCTTACCAACCTTTTCTAGGTTGGAAGGTTTTTTTAAAAAAAAAAAGGTTTCTTGGGATGGATGGCAAATAAATATGGCTCGATGTAGGCTTATGTTTCGTTTATGTTTGCTGTACGGTCGACTGTAACAGTTTATACAATTCCTAATTATTCCCCGAATAATTCCTAATTATTGTATGTTTGAATCAATGCATCACGACGATAATGTTATACAATTTCATGGTCTATCGGTCAGAGCGGTTAGTATTTTCTAATATGCGTACTATCGAATGCGTCCATCTTGACCAGACGAAACTTTATTAGACATGTCCCTGAGTGATCTTTCTGCCCATGGAGAGTTTCTCGCATGTTGCACGGGAAAACATTGCATTGTATTGTACTATCATCAAACATTGAATAAAGTGTTATTATTATTATTATTATATAACTAATATGCCATAACTAAATATGTAGAAATATGCATAGTTTAAACGATGATGATGTAAATAACGTTATGGAATAATTATAATCAAACAAAAGTGCCATTGTTCAATCTGTTGTGAACGGTGACACTCATTTTTTACTCATTACTTATTCTACGAGGATTTAAGCGTTGTAACCGTTGCAGTTCCGTCAATAAACTCACACTTTATTGTATTGTATTGACATAACACGTATGACTATCTGCCACACCAATTGAGCTGTACAGTGCAGTGGGTGGAGGGGTGACGGTGGCTAGGCTGCCTCCGGCCGTAAAAGAAGGCGCCGCAGGCTCGAGTTGTTCCTTGACCTGGTGAGGACATATCCCTATCGATCAAACGTAACGCGTTGCACAAAAAAAAAACTCCCGTGTTCCATTAATAAATAGAACACATTTGTATTGACTTTGTACTTCAATAAGCTCAGCTTCGTAATAAATCCTAGTGTATTAGTCATTGGTGGCACAGCGAGAGAGAGCGAGAGTACGATTACAGGGAGGAGACGCACCGAGATTATATAGCCTGTTCCCAGGGGATACTCACCGTGCGTCCGGGTTACACAAGAAACAACATCCCTAAGCGAATTATTGATCATGTTTAGGGAGTGAATGGAGCGGGTTGTGGCTGCTGAACGGGGTCATTCGTGTAAGGGCACATTCAGCAAAATACACCTAAATAATGCTTCACGCGCCCATCAGTGCGCTGTACAGCTGCTATTGCCAATAACGTCAGGAGTAGACCCATAGAAGCGTCTGGCGTTGCGGCGCCCGTACAATGGTGCAATTTTGGACGGATCGAATCGCGAGTGGATGCCCGTCATCTCGTGCTGAATACTGAAAGGTGCGACTCGGGCTACCAATCTGCACGACTGGCGTTCGGCCAGCGGCCGGCCATTCGAAGGCAAGGATATAAAGGCAACATGGGTTCCGCCATAATTTACTTCTGAAAGGAAAGATTACAACATATCTCGCCTGTTCGCCGAAGGATGAAGGATGACAATGCGACCTGAGTCCACTCCTCGGGAGCAGGCCATGGACGGCGTTCTTCCCTGTTATTACCATTACATTACTGTTCAATAGCGGTGCAGCCACCGGGACACGCACGCACGCAACACGAACACTCGAATAGACCGCATTCGGCTCGGTGTTTCCATGCGAAGTGCTACGTTATATCAAATATGGCTGGTGGTAGGGTGTTCACTGAATTGATGAGGACATTTTTATAATTGACTAATAAATAATGCTTCAGATAACACGTCGAATACACATGTGAAAGCAGTGGTATTAACATGCTGTAAAGGCATTCTATACTAAGTTCGCCGGTTCGTTGATGTTGTCTATTGTATCGGCTGTGTTCAAACATCATTCCTGTCCTGGTCGCCTGCACCTAATCCGAAATTAACATGATTCATTCTCAGTTCGACGTTCGTCAGTTCCGAATCATTTGGTGAAGAGAGGGGCCGCGATGTTGACCTTAGCTTGGAGCTGGCTAGCCCGGGAGGCTTTGTTCCTTTGAACTAAACCTGAATTGGGAACCAAACAACTTTCCTATTGTTTTTCCGCTGGTCTGAAATATCTTGTGGCCATAGTTCGCAAGCTGAGTCTGTGGAAACTCGCTAGTTAATATATATCGCTATATTAATATCCATATATACTACCCATGCTTGGTAATATGGTCAGAGAGCTCGGACACCGGTGTGCGCCGATGGCCATGTTTGAACGCTTATATTGATATTACTCATGTACTTCTTGCTTTTTGTAGTCGACGCCGTACTTTGCTTTCATCTGACAAAGCTTGGGGGTTTTATTGTTTATTAAATGAAGTGCAGTTTTTTGCAGAATGTTTAACTCCTTTTCTTATATGTCCTCACCAGGTCGCGGGAGGACTCGAACCTGCGCCCTCCGGCGTTTTACAGCCAGAGACAACGTAGTCACCGTCCAAGTCAAATATGAACAGATCTGAATTTATCGTCGAGAGCTCTGCTGAATCTAGATCACATATAGCGCTGCTTCCTCCTTATTATCTGTGGCTTGTAGCCGAAAGACGGTTACACCAATAGAAAATTTTGCGAAAGCGCTGTCCTCATCACAATGTGTACACGCCAAACAGAAATCGACATCAACCTTTGCGCCCACCGTTGAAGAGAAGGACACTGGCGTGTTCTTCTACATATATATATATATTTTTTTTTTTTTATTAGACGGCCAACTGAGTAACGTTAATGGCCGAGGCCGAACGCCGTACTCGACAGCAATACCTTCCGTCCTGAATAGGTTTTCCGGAGGACCGGCCGACGTCCCGCCGAGAAGACGACAGGGGCAGTGCCAGACGCTGTTAACTGCTCTCGTTGAAGGGGAAGCCATGGACGACCCTGGACCTTCCCGTCCAGCTGTTGCAGCCGCGTACTACTTCCATCGCTTCGAGCTCGGTGTGGTTCGACGGGGTGGAGTTCTTCATTGAGGCTGTTCGACCTCCTCCTTCTCCATTGGCCGTCGGGTGTAATAGTTCCGTGATTATCCGTGGACGATATGGACCCAGGAGAGTGAGACGATGAACGATTTGCTCAGCCCGTTCTAGCTGATACCCTTATGGGGCTGCTTGACCAGCTGCTTGCGAAGGTTTGCCGCACCAACAGAGAAAACAATAAAGCTAACGCTAATATATATATATATATATATATATATATATATATATATATATATATATATATATATATCGTAGTCGGCGCACCAATGGAGGCAAGAACGAATCGAGATGTTCGGTGCTGCATTGAGCTAGAGGTCAGTTGTATGCAAAGCCACATTATCGAAATTTCAGCAGGGTTGGACGACGGCCTCGACGATTGAAATTGAACAGTCATAAAATGTCAAAGTATTTTTTTTAATGAAAACTGTCCTGGCGGTTTCGAGATCGAGCTCTGGGTAGAGTCGTGTGGCCTAGTCAGGAGGAGCAAGTGAAGGGTCAGGCGGTAATGACGGCGATAACCCGTAAGCCACACAAATGAATGATTAGTAAACAATTAATGAAGGGCTAGATAGACAAAGCTAGCTAGCGGTACCGAATACGAGCAATGGTAGACTGTCTATTCAGGTCCATGGTTCGTGAAATACAAAATACATTTTGGCACATTACGGATTGTCCATTGTAGTCATTTGTTATAGTGGTGGTGATGGTAGTCATGAACGGTGTGGTTTAGATTTATACATATTCACAATATTGATGGAAGAGTGACGAAATGGATGCTGGTCCCTGAATTTTCTCGAAGGGAACAATGCGCCTAAACTCGGCTCTAATCAATAAGAGATCGATGAATCTTTGCCATGAGCCTGTCGGACGCAGCCTAGCACGAAGGCTATCACCGGCAAAATATGGCAGAGTCATCTGATAAAATATCAACGAGGTCGATGGGTCAACAAAAGGTCACTCCTAGAGTCTTTGATAGAACGTACAATAATATGGCCCATTTAACATCGCACTGCTGCCTTTGAAAGTCTTGGTCCTGCACCTACGCTGAGGCTGCTCACAGCCTCCTCCTACGCGCCGCGTTCGCTCTATTCAACAGCTTGTCTCAACCTTCATCCGGCTGCCAATACAATACTATGGTATTTTGTGGCTGTCCGAAACTCCAACACAGGTACATGAATCGATACTATTAGCACACGACATCGTGCATCGCTCATGTGACTTCTTCTCTCCATTCGTCGTTAGATCCTTGACGTCTGCCATTAAGTCAGCTGTCTTCCAGTGACCCTCGATCCTGTGAGACTGTCGAGATAACGAGCGAAACTGATGTCGGATGCATACGCCGAGACTACGCCTACCTGTGTCTAGACTCGCAGCTCGATCAGTCTAAGACGTCCTCTATGCCGGTTCGTGGGCCGGGGGGCTGGTTAATGTGTGTTCTCTATGCGACGCAAAATCCCTATCCCCACACGTCTCCTACGTTTTTGTCCCGTTTTATACCGACAGGTTCTTGACGTTGATGACAAACCCAGAAACGGGTGTGTTCGCAGCCAAGTCAGAGGTCCGCGGCACGAGTCGACATACAAATTCACACGGCCACCCAGCATGCACAAGCAGTCATCCACGTCATTTGCTACACCGCTCGGCTTGGCACGGCACAACACAGTCCAGCTCAGTGCAACCCAATGTAGATCTGACATCACAGGACGAGCGTACGGCGCCGATACACTAGACAACCAGCTGACACCAGATGTGCTCGGCTGCTGTTGTTACTGCTGCTGACTGAGGTGCGTAGAGAGACGCATGCAGGGACGTAGTGGCCTAGACAAGCCGGCCAAGCGCTAGGTCCACCACAAGGCTCCGGCCTCGCCGACGATCCAACGCCAACACGAACAGCCGACCGACGGAGTCAGCGCATCAGCGGCTATGTACTCGTTCAACGAATTCCCATCGCGGCCAGCTGACGCATTTGCCACTCCGCAGCCCCGACTATACCCCCGCGGGGCCCAGGTCGCTACACCCCTTTGCAATGGCGTCCCGGGCCGCCGGCAAATGTTCTCTTAAAGTTTGTTTTCTTCAAGCTACACGCACCCGGCGCGTACATCTCGCCTGCACGCTCTCATGCACGTCAAGCGACAACGACTGGCGGCTGCTGTAAGACGCAGTACCACGGTATACACCTACCGGCCGTGTACCGCGACGCTGGTGCGAAGAACGACACCCCTTGCCCGTCACCCTGCCCATAGCGCTGTCCGTCCAGCTGGGGCAAGCGAGGCTCTTTCTTGCCACAAGTTGCATCAGTATGTGTGGCTTTACGAAGATGTGTGGCTCACCGTGGTCGTTTGGGCTCGGAGAGCCTGTTTCCTTATAGCTTCACCTATTTCCCGCCCAGTGGCGGCTGCCCTTCGCCCTTGACGCCCAAGGAATTCCTTGCCACGGAGCGCGAGCGCGCGCGTCGTTTGTGGCGTCGTTCAACACCATCACTGTCATCAGTAGCATATTTTCACTCAGATGGGAGAGAGTCTGTTTTTTTTTTAAAGTTTGCGACACATGCCGAGATTATTAAATGCTGATGTTCACCACTGATCGAGAACGAGTATGTTGTAGGTCGGATCGTGCCACAAGGGATTTTCTTCACTAACGAAAACAATGAAGTAGGTCTGGACCAGCCGGTGGCAAGATAATGATCTGGTTACGATCATGTCTATTAGTAGTGTAGAGAAAATGACTAATTGATGTTTCCTATAGCGTGATTGTGTGAGTTGCTGTGTACAGTTGTCCCCTTGATCGTCTACAAGTTTTGCTGAACGATGCCCTTGGGTCTGGCTTGCTTTAGGCGTGTGCAGGGATAGCTTAGAAATCATCATTCATTCCTTATCCTGTATTTGAACGAATTCAGAGTGCTTCCGAAAATTATTCGCAAAGGCAAGATGAGGTAAAGGTTCTTTTTTGGTGTATTGAAGCTACTGCGTTTTTCACAATGCTTAAGTTTTTGTTACATGTCATGCCGCGGGACTCGGACCTGCAACCTCCGGCTTCTTGCACAGCCAGCCGCGTCCTGAAAGTCCTGAATATCAACACTGAATATCCTATCATACGCAACTCATTACCGGATGCCCTCCGGAGAGCCGCGACATTTGTAAATGCAACGGGTTTGTTGGTTTATTGAAGTAAGTGCAGTTTTTACAATACTTAAGTTCTCTCTTATATATCACGGTGTTGATTGTCCTTGTACGGATATGGCAGCTTCGTCTGCTTCCCTGCCAGGGTGCGAAACAAAATATCTTTAAACTGATTTGAGAGATAGAACCTTCGTAGCCGCGAGTTCCGCGGAAGTATTCGGGAATTCATACCCACCTCATTTTGCCCGCAGGTCTCGTGGAGCCGCCGTATCACACATGGTAAGGCTATGTTTATTTCAAATAATTAGATAGTAAACGCTGTCGAGCCCTTTGGTGGCCTGGTGGTACATTCGTGTGCGCCTTGCAATCGAAGAAGACGGACGTATGTGTATGATCTGAATTTGGCGCTTGGGTGACGTCTGACAAAATAATCGATTGTTTCAGTAATGAAACACATTACTGTTATAGCATTATATAACAGCAGCTTCGAAACGGTCTGATCATGGCGTGCTGGTTGGCTTTATTGCTCGCGGACTGAACGGCTATAGGTCGCCATGGCCCCCATGGTGAAAACGCCGGTGTTGAAGAGTTTTTGAAAATGCCTGATGGGAGAGATGCGAAATGCAGCCAGCTAACGAAGACAATCGCTCGTTTTTAGGTTTTGGGGTGCGACCCCGTCACCCTCCGCGTATCGTCATCAGTTATTATATTAGGTGACTCAGAAAGTTCTTTCCGGCATTTAGCATTTCAAACTTTGGCGCCATAAGCGCAGCCTCAGCAACGGTGTATGAGCGTGAAAAATAGTGTTGTTAATTACCGTTGGGCTGTTCCGCGGCAAAATAAAAAAAGGCGATTCGATCGAACGATTTTTTAAGACACTCTGCCTGACTTCAAAAGGGACCTATGTCAAGGCCAATTTCGTTCAATAATATATCTGGCATGGGCTTTTCAAATGTCCTTTTTCGCATCATACCATGTTATCGAACCTATGGAATAGAATATCGCAGCTCGAAACACGTTGATAAAATATATGACGCGGCAACGGATACTTGTGCACCAGGTGTCCTCGATCAAGCGATAAATTCCGCCCAGCCGTTCAGCTCAGAGCTCAACCGGTGCTACTATGCTATCTCGCATTGCTCACACAACGGCGAAAGCTCAGACGTAGCCGAATAACTTTGGGCATATGTTTGAGTACGCTCGAAGCCGGCGAGTTCGAGCTCGGGGAGCCCATGGAGATGAGTTCGGGGAGGCGGTGATCCTCTTGGGAAATGGCGCTTGGGACGAGGCTGTTGGCAGGGGGGGGGCACGGGCAACGAGAGACCGAGAGAGACCCCGTGGATGGTTGAGCCAAAAGACTCTCACCGCTGCCAGAGATCTCCCCAACGTCTACGAAGTAAGCATTGCTGCCCTTTGTGGTTTTGTTGTTATCCATCACCGTGCTGGCGCAGAGCTGTGGCCGGGTTCTCGAACTTCATTTTAACCCTCCAGTTCCCTTTGGCTTCGGCAGCAATCGGCTTCTTCGCTTTCGTCGATATTGTGGCGCTCTCCTTCGAAACTGGATCCTGCTGGAGAAGTGGGTCCCAGTGACAATCGGGTCGATAATGTCTGTAGGAGCAACGAGTTACGCCATGGTCGTTAAATCATCGTCCTCGCCCGTGAACTACACACGGGTTTTTTCGTCGGCGTCAGGCATGGCGCGGAATGACGCACGATTACACATTTACCGAAGCAGGCAAGTAGATAAACGAGTGTAAATGGTGTTTTGTAATGCAAAACGTTATGCGACTCAAGACAGGTATAGGTATAGGTAATTCGGCCTCTTTCAACATTACAATCACGCACAGATATATCAAATAGCAACGAAAACTAAAGAAAACTATTTTCTATATGAATGAAATATAAGACTTAAATCGCGAAAAAAAACAGTTAAAAACGAATACAACTATTGGATAAGATCAGGACTCCTCCAAAATCTAAATCCGCTTCCTCTCGCATCCTTTTTCAGCATTTATTTGCATTTTAACTCGACTGCTCCGTCTGTCTGGTTTATTGTATACGTTTAGTTATCCATAGAAAGCAATCTTGATTTGTCTGAAATAAAGAAGATCATTAATCTCGATTCGAGCAGGATAATCACGATGTGCCAAATCTGTCCACTGGCGGAATGAGTAAAAAAATAACACCATGTGATATTGTGTAATCAAATATACACAAGTTAATGTGAGCACGTCTCTCTTGTTTTCAGCCATCATATATATATATATATATATATTTATATATTTGAGTATACAAGTTAGGTAAGAAAAATAATGTTCATATGATGCCGGAAAGAAGTATTCGATAGGTACTGATAGTTTGAATATGAATTTTTGTGTGTGTGCTGCCTTGTTTTCTGAATTTGCAATTTGTAATTGTAAAATATCCTTCAACTGTGGACTACAGAGTGAATTATTATCTGCCAATAAGCATTTTCGTAAAAATACTTGTTTGACAATATATATATATATATATATATATATATATACAGTGGTGTGCATAAACTTAACGCACCCCTATATTTCAACAAATCGTTACATAGAATACACATTTGAGGCATTTATTCTGTATCAGATTATTGCACGTGTCAAATAACATAAACACCTCAAAGAACAGCGCATATGACCTCGCATACAGCCTGCATAAAATGTGTCATATTTGGGTTGTGCAAAATGATAACGCACCCTCAGCTATCGAGTGTTCTCGTTAAATTTATCCAGTTAGTGTTGAGCATTCAAGCTGTACTGTAGTCATGGGACACGCTTCGAGCCTTACTGATGTAGAGAAAGCAGTTATTACTGATTTACACCGAGCAGGAAAGACCCAGGCTGCAATTGCCAGAAGTCGTCGCGTAGTGCGAAATTATTTACGCAGTCCGTCGACGCATGGTACTAATAAGTCTAAAGGACGTCCACGAAAGATCAGCCAGTGAACTGCCATGCACATTTGTCGATTGGCCTCGAATTCGACCATAAGTTGTAGACCAATCAGGTAAAAGTTTATTGGTTTATTGAAGGAGCTGCAATTTTACAATGCTCAAGCTCTCTTATATGTCACCCGGCAGGGCTCGAATTAACTCAGGCAAGAGTTAAACCTTCAGGTTCATAGATCAATAGTTTTAAGGACAATTTAGCGTTATCCACATATCATACGGGCGCAGGTGAGACCAAGACCGCGTCTTCAACAACGACACATGACTGCCCTGCTAAACCTCGATCGCAACGATATGGCCAGAGACTGGAAATTAGTGAGTATTGGGGCAACGTTTTTTAAATAGTATCTTGTGGGTGCACATCTATGTAAAAGATACTGTATTGCTTCAGATCATCTTCAGTGACAAGAAGAAGTTCGATTTGGACAGGCCAGATGGATTTAACGGTTATTGGCATGATGTACGTAAAAGGCCGCGGTGCTTCTCAAAGCGCAACTCCGGTGGCGGCACCGTTATGGTTTGAGGAGCTCGCTTTCATCTCATCTCGAATGAATAGTGAGGACTATCAGCAGATGTTAACCAACAACCTACTTTGTTTAGGAGCAGATTTCATCGACTGCCAATTGTTTTCCAACAGGATAACGCTTCAATTTACGCCAGCGCTAGTACACGTGCGTGGTTAGTACGGCATGATACTGAAACCCTAGAGTGGCCAGCATGTTCGCCTGATCTCAATCCAGTGGAAAACCTCTGGGGCATTCTTGTTGTTGTTGGAGGCCTGGGGAGGTGTCAGCGACCAGATCCTGTTAAATCTCATTGATAGTATGCCGAACAGAGTCTTTGACGTTATAATTAGCAAGTGCGGGGCCACACGGTACTGATTAGCACAAGAAAACGAGAATTGATTCGAGAACACTCAATAACTGAGGGTGCATTATCATTTTGCACAACCGAAATATGACACATTTTATTGTAGCAGGCTGCATGCGACGTCATATGCGCTGTTCTTTGTGGTGTGTATGTTATTTGACACGTCCATTAATCTGATACAGAATAAATGCCTCAAATGTGCATTCTCTGTAACAATTTGTTGAAATATAGGGGTGTGTGAAGTTATGCACACCACTGTATATCCAGAAAACTGGGCGTTATACAATTGATCTTGAGACCGAGAGACGGCCGGTGTTGGATTGGGGGCCGCCGGTTGTCGAGGGTATTTTTTTTGTATACGACCAGCGAAACTTCACACGGGACGAGCGCGGTTCGAAAGAGAGTACATCGCCTCGTCCTGCATGGTCTCCCGCCCAGCCCTGCAGCAGAAAGGGTCCTGATGGATCGCGCCTGAATTAACCTTAAAACCTTCCTGTGCCTTGGCCCTATTCTCTCTGAACATCCTCAACGTTCCGCCGTCGGATTGTAGCAACGTACGCAGAAAAAAAGGTAATCCTTCAAGCGAGTTTACACTACACGTCCTCTTCAGGTCGACGCACGCGGAGAGCCTCAGGGGATCTTGGATCGGTTTGAAGGGATGTACGACCAGACCCATAGCAACGTATCCCAGCGACAGGAATCACGGGCCTCGAGTTTCCTCCTATTTTTCGGGGTCCTACCGCCGTTGGTCGCAAAGTTGGACCCATTTTCAAGGACCGGGACAGCCAGTGCTGCCATTGCATTCCACACGTACCGCCACGCTGACTGTGTACTTCAGTCTATGGATGGTGAACGATGCGTGTGTCCTTCTTTGCATGTTGGTCCTTCGGTGTCCAAATGCAGAAATTGAACAATTTAACTAAATGTGGCCAATGTCTATTTATTCATCACTGTCTTCAATGAATGTGCATTTGAAAATATCCAATAATTAGAGGAGCAGTTGTGGGCAATTGGGTGTGCCAGGCCTAGGTCGACTTAGCAAAATTTTTATTATTATTATAGTGATAAATTATCTGCGAGCAAAATGGAACCTATTATATCCTATACTCATATAGCATACTCCGTGACCCCAATATACGTATTATTGTTCGTATGTGTCATGCGAATATACATTCGTATAAATGTACATTTATGTTTTTCTACAAATTTCGGTTTCCGAATGAACGCTGTTAATAAATAAATATTCTATATATATATATATATATATAACGCGTGTACCTGTGATGAGTATATCTGGTAAACAATAACGCACCAAATTACAAAGGACTTCATGTACAATGAGCAATTTCCATCTAGTCAAAATCACACATCCATATAAGCAATCGTCAGTCAACCAAACAATCCCACAGACAGACCTTGAAGCTCTAAGGAGAGCATAGGTAATGTGCACTACCCAAAGCTTATATCAAAATGGTCGGGACGAAACAAGGGGGGTTAACTAGGGATATATATATATCAGTCAACCCCTTCTGCAGGAGCAGGTTTTTATACCGTCCGTTGTATTGCGGGGCAACCGATCTGAAGCAGGTTGGCATGTGGATGTCCCCCGTGCGCGTACACGTACGAAGGTAACTAGACGACGTGCATAGAGATTATGGGTTTCGTGTGTCTTGAGAAGACATTTTGGGGGTAAGGGGGGGTGGGGTCGTACTCGACTGAGCCCCTGAGGGGAGTAAACGAGAGGAACAAGCCCAATTTAATAATGGAATCCCTTAGGCGTAATCTAGTTAGAAAGGCGCGATGCGTGCCCACTGAAGCCAACGCTCTGAAGTCAAGCTGGACTCTCGGATCGTGGCTATGACGGCAACCATGCCGTACAGTACAGTCGTTCCCCGGTACCCTTTGCGACGAAGAAAACTTTAAGCTGAGATCTTCTGTATATGCAGCTGTTCATCGTGCTGATTATCGCCAGCTTCGTGCAGTTGGTCTGACGGCCTGATGAAACAATGGCTTAGCTCAGCCCCGGGTAGAGGCTTAAATGTGGGCTTAGGTTCGGGCGAAGAAACCTCGTTCATTCGAGCCTTTCACATCAAAAACTGCACGGAAAACAACAAGGAGGCGCCAGCGAGGTTAGGAGCCGAATGGCCCCGTCAAAGAGATACGAAAAAGCGAAGAAAAGATTTAGACAAAAGGGAATTGAGAGAGTCTTGCGATAGAAGGAAAAGATGGCGGGGTTCAGGACAGCAGGCGGGTTGAGAGCACTGCAATGGTGGTGACGATGCTCAAACGTGGCCCCAGAGTTCACTGGAGTTTCGATAGGCCAGCCAGCGTAAGGCGGTCGCGGCAGAGGCTCAACGACAGCAAGTAAATGAGCTTTCTTCGGAGAAGGCATGCATTATGTTCGAAGCCCGGTATACGAGGTCCGCAATCTCGCAACAGATAAATCGCTTGTACGATGCATTTCTAAGGTGGGGAATGGAGTCGTAATTGGAGGAGGTTACCAGCGTCGATCTGGCAATGTAATTAAAATCGATAGTCATTGAACGCACATGTACTTGGATAAACTAGTCATAGCCTTTATCCACGACTGTGCCGTTTGGCGCTCGAATTTAAACTCGTGTCGATTAAAGGTAACGAACATCCTATAGAATCGCTGCCTCCCAGAGCCACTTCCCACTCCCCACCCGAGTTCGGGCGTTCTTGGGGATTTCTCCTGGGGAAGACCCAGGCTACAGTAGGAATTGCCGAGGGATGAAACTGCTCATGTGTCCTCCTCGCCGAGATAAATCCTACACCCCGTCTGGGCCACAACCCACGGGAGAGTAGCTCTTAGCAGCTCTGGATCGAAGCGGATGACTGCCTCTGGTTCCTCTGGAGCTGTGGTGTCTCACTGTTCGAGTGTTTCAATATGTTCAATCATGCGTGGCCTTTCCCCCTAGACACGGCAAATGTTTCTCGTCACAGATCTAGACAATAGTTGACCCCAGCAAAGGTTATTACCCCTATCGAACGTTGGTCACTCGTTGTCTATAACATTAGAGTGCTAAGCAAGATTCGAGTTTTGTCAAACAGTCGATGCAAAAGGGATTTACTCTCAAGCGGCTATCAAAGGCGTCTAGATGCTTACGCCGGCGTTAGGCATGGCCTGTTTAAGGCCGATTGAAGAACGGTTGTCAACTCGACGATCTGCCGACAAGTGAGACAATCTGATTTAGGACAATCTGATTTAGGGTGGCAATTAGCCCTGGTTTTCCGCCAACACCGCGACCAAAAAGCAAGGTAAACTCTTTAAGTTCAGCTTAAACTTGTTGTCGTTTATTTGATTCTCGAGGTGCGTCGTATATGTACAATACTGATGGTGAATTATCGATGGAACTGCGTCTACGGTAAAATGTTGAAGTTCTCGAAATAAATATAATGATAAAAGAGTGCCAAAAATATTTCAATATCATGGTTTACACATATACGCGAGTAGGCACTAGATCTCAAAACCTAAGGTATCTAATTTTATTAACATGTTCTACTAATTCGGTATTGATCAACTGTCTAGTCGACACAAGTACTCGCAGTTGACGAGGGAGGGAGCCCCCACACGGATGGCAAGTCGTAGGCGAGAGCGTGTTTGCTCGACTCCGAGAAAACTGTAGGCATAACAGACATGATATTGCTAGGTGCTGGTGGTAAGCGAGACGGCGACGATCTTCGGTGGGATCAGACCCCTCGACATCTTGAACGCGAGGGGGTATCGTGAGGGGGTATTTTATCAACTCGGGGGTAGCTCGGATGAGGTGTGAAGATCCCTCACAGGGACTTCGCGGCTTAAGGCGAACATAGAGAACATGCCCTACGAGCGTTCATTCGCGAGAACCAGACGCGCGTCGACATATTCATCGTAGACCGCTTTACAATTATTCCTACGATATGAACAATTGCCTAATCGCCTTTTAATTACATCCTCCTATAGAACATGCAGAGCATGAGCTAACGTTGTGATTGAACCCACTCCGACGAAGAGGTGCTGGTAACGAAGGCGTAACACGAAATAGCCCTGATAAGATTCTCAGTCTAGTTATCACAGTTAACTTACAGGGTCTACGGCACAATCGTGTTCTAACCCTGGCCGCCTATGAACGCACTGTCTACAAGCGACTGGCAGGCATCCCCTTCTGACAAAGTCAAACTCGAGCTCTGTTTGACTGTCATTCAGGGTGCACGAACCGGGAATCAAACGAGGAGTCAACTACAGGAGCGAAACAAGAGCAGCCCGAATGACTTGTGTTCGCATGCTGCTTTCAACGGGTAGGCCAAGATGGCCCCAGAACACTGCGCTGCCGAAATTTAACCCAGTGACAGTCAACACTTGCTGTAGGACAATACGAGAGAAGCTCTGAATAGAAAGGGCGTCTACGCTCTCGGGGTCGAACGTTAGATATACCATGGTACCATGGTACTTAGCATTCATGGAAGTCGTAGGGACCGACGGTGTCGTTAGGGGGTGGTCTCATTTTAGAGTACGCGATTTGTCCAGGGGATATCAGGGCCGAGTCCGCTTTTAGCCATCAAATCGTCAACACGCATTCATTTACATTCACACGTGATGGCCCCCTTGAGTGCAATGGATGACCTCGACGGACAGTGGACAGTTTGTTTGCTTCCGATTGCTATACGATTGTATCACTGTTGGATCGTGCAACGTCTGCAATAGTGATTACCAAGCGAGCCGACCAAAGTTGCACAGGAGTTTTCCTCCACGATAGACCAAGTTGTTCATGAGGTGAAGTTCGTAGCCAGAGTTTATATATATTATATATATATATATATATTGTGGTCGTCGCGGGCGCTTGGGCGGCTAAGTCCTTGCCCGCAGGTTCGGGCCCCGCGAGATGACATACCGAGGGTACTGCAAAAAACACTATAGTTAGGCTAATAAACTAAAAAATATTGTAAATATATATGTATATGTTCAGCAGTCTCTCCTTGATAAGGCTTCGAGCGATGTGGGACGAGGCAGGCCGAAGGCTCTCACTAGGCCTTGGCCGGGGGCATGGCTTAGTGATATTCCCTCCTCTCATATGGAAACTCTACTTGATGATCAATGTACCCGTCTTGCAGTAGGTTTACGTTTGGGAAGTAATCTAGTTTCTCCTGTTGCGCTGTGGAGAACCGGTTGATTCTCTTGATCGTCATGGACTTTCTTGTACAAAAAGTGGCCCGAAACACTCTCTATTAAATGAGACTTTGACCAGAGGTCTTCGCTGCTCCACATCAATTCGTTGCGAACGTGAACCAGCTGGTATTTGTCGCTCTGATGGGAAGCGTCCTGAGGGTATGTCGTTAATCCCCTTTTCCAGAGGGAAAATTCTAGTTTGGGATTTCACTGTGGCTGACAGTTTAGCACCTTCTTATGTCCGTCGAGGAGCAACACAGCCTGATCCAGCAGCCGGTACAGCCGAACAAGCCAGGAGCAGAAATCACGCCTCATTAGGGAATGAGTACTACTTTAGACCTGTGGCCTTCGAAACATTGGGAAGACAAGGGATGTAATCATTAAACTTTTAACAGAGATTAGGAGAAAGGTTATCGTCCGCTACAGGGGAACCTATGAAGCTGAATATTTAATGCAAGGATTTCCTCCAGATAGTCAAAGGGGCAACGCAATTCCTATTTTGGACAAACTTCGGAACTGGGAAAATGGGATCTCCTTGTTCTAGACATTCTATTACGGGTATATAGAGGAGGCATTTCTTAGATGTATTTCAAGTATCGCAGGTATAATTGCCCACTCTTATAATTAAGCAAATTATAATATATATATATATTTTTTATGTATATAAAATAACAGCGGATTTGTGCACAGGATGAGAGATTTGTATGTCAATGGTCCCTATATGAATTACATAGTGAGCAGTGTTCTTTGAAATATAAAGTATACGTTGATTAGATTGGCCATCAAGTGTTAAACATGTACATACCATCTGCAAAACGAGCGTCGCGCCACGCATCATGGTGTGGGCAGTCTTGGATTTCTCCGACCGCTACTGCATTGAGTTTGGACTCTGCCTGCAGGGAGTGCCGCATACGGCGCCTCGGTCAGTCCCGGTCAGTGGCCCCAAGTCAAAATCGGGTCTGGGTTTAATCAGTAAGAGTCTGGCACTACCAGGCAAATACCTTAGTGTGAGGCCTGGTGTCCATGCAGGATTTACCTTTAACCTCTTAAAAAAAATATATATATATCATAAGGGAGACCTAGAGTATATATATACAAACGAATAGTGACAGGTATCCCTTGATCGAATTCGATCTGGGCAGTGTCTGCGCCGTTTCTCTTGTGTCTTATTTTCATTGCTCGGTGGTGAAGGTCATACTGAGGCATTTTAGCAGTGGGATGGGCTTTCAAAGGTCGCTAGCCGAAGTCAGCCTACGTGATCTGGCTTCAGAATGACCCCAGTGCATTGTGCACCGTTGTGCCGCATCGAATAAAATTGAATTTGATGGAATATTACTAGCGACCTAGGTTGATTGTGTTTGAATCCGAGGGTTCGACAGCCATCAACTCTTACAGCGGATAAAATGGCTTGCTATGTATGTACAGTGTCCACAGTCGTTCCCTCTACAGTACGGGGCAATGTTGGATTCGAAAGGATTCATGGCTAAAATGTGTTTCGCCCGCTTCTGAATCCGTCCCGCCCTCGGCGTCCTTACCGTATAAATCGCTTGAGTTAGGGCAACATGCGGAGTGTTCAACCGCAGACCGTTTGCCGAAGGCCTCGAATATATTCAGCTTTTGTTCAGTGGCAAGATCCAGCCGCTTGAAACTCGACTATCGATGGCTCATCACGTATAAGAGCGAACTAAATCATTGTAAAATTGCAGTTCCTCCACTAAACCAATAAAACCTTTGCCTTTACCTCGTGAACACTCCCAGGAATTCACTCGTAAATTAACAGATGGCGTACCGCCTGGAAGCATTGACTGACACCGCCCACACCCTAATACTGCAAGGAACGTTTCCCAACAGGGAAACACCAAGCAAAAGAATAGTGAGAAATATATATAACGAGTCGAGTTGCTTATTGATGCTAACCACCGTTGAACGAGCTTCGGCATTTGCCGGGGTGCGCCGTTACTCATTGCATGCCGGTGTTATGCCTTCTATTCGCATGTACGACTCACCGTAGCTTACTGGTTTATGTTCCAAGCATCGAGAACGGCTCGCAAGCAGAAAATGCTTACGATCTAGCCATGTGCAAAAGTAGCGGAAGGAGACACCATGTACGGCGCGTTATTTCGATGATTTGCTAATACTAACATACACAGTGGATGTGGTGTATCTATGTACATATTGTATTGGCTGTTTTGACTTCACATTCTGCTCGACTTCGTTGAGGTCATACATTTGTGTCAAATGGCAATAGCCAAACGAGGTGCAATCAACCTTTTTACTTTTTTTTTACCGAGAACTTAAGCATATGTATGTATATTGCAGTTCCGAGAATAAACATTTGATTATGATATGATATGTACTTCCGGGCCTCTTACTGCGCAACCGCGCAGCCCTATAACTTTATGTCATCCAATCATCGAACGATGCAACCTCATAACATAGGACCTCACCGGTAATCACGAGGGCGCTGGTAGACCCGGTGCACGCCGGCTTGGTGTGAATCGAACGAAGAACCTCTGCGCTTGATATCCAGTGATCGGAGAGATGAGAATCCGCCCATTGGTGTACCGCACACCTCGATACAAGGTGACCTTCCCTTATATGCCAGATCGCTCCTGAGGCCGAGAATACATCGACGAGAAGAGCAGAGATAATTGAAAAGAGGAAATTTTTGGGGCCAATGATACTTTTTATTTTATTTAATAAATAAAATTAACCAGGTTCGTCAGCAGTCCACAATTGCTAGGGCGACTGCCTTCATCCAGGACGGGATATCAAAATACGAGGTCGGCAAACGATGGACCCGGACTCATTGAGAAGTGCGGCCGACGAAAAAGTACGCTTCCATGAAGAACATGTTGCCTCTTAGGCTTAGTAGGAAGTATCATTTCAATCGAGTACCAGAACTAGTCTCCGGATCAGATTGAAGGACCATTCCTAAGAGTGGCGGTATCGACGTGTTTGGCAGACCGAGCTACTTATTCTGACGAATATTTTCCAACTCCATGTAGCTGCTGGCGCCCCCCCAAGGCCAAAGAAATATCGGAAACGAGTTAGTACCTAAGGTAGGCAGGGTCAGGTAGACGGCAGACGAAGGCGAACAAAGGCCAAAACCCGTGGGCGAAGCAGACATGTGAGTTTCTTCAACCAGCAGTTTCGATTGTCCATAAGGATACATTCAGTCTGCCCCCGCGAATCGTTGTTTCTTCTCCCGCTGCTGTTGCTGCTACTCATTCTGCTGTGTTGTTCCGGTGGCTGCGTTGAACGGCAGCGGCAAAGCATCTCGACAAGCGAGTATACAGCGAGCCAGAATGGATAACCAGACGAGAATATAGTACATTCACACACACACACACATATCGAAGGAATATCAATGATGAAACCTGCTCACCGTATGTAATGCGCGTACGTGCTCCGGCAGTCAGTAACGACAGAGTCGCATGATGTCTATAGATCAATTGATAGATTGATCAATGGACGTCTGGGTGGATGGACTTCATCCCCGCTCGGTGAAGTCTGCTGCTATTGAACTTGGCCGCTATTCGCGTTCACTTATAGCGACGCACTGGTAGGCGTCGCGTTTCTTCGTTTACTTTTGCTGAACAAAAAAAAATGGTTATTTGCAGAAATCTTTCCCCATTGTCCATGTCGGGATTTCAGCAAATTCAAATATCTGTTGACGATTTCATGTGCTCTTGATCGACGCACGTTGCAGGGAACAATGAACGCTGCCCCTTAGGAAGACAATGGGCTGGCGTACACCTGTCGTAATCTAATCAGGTAGGCATATCCTTGTGAATAAGCCTCTGCTGACAAAGACCACAAACGTACGTTTGTGGGCTGTGAACACAATAAGGTCTCCTCGGGCCCACGTCGAGTTACACTGTTTTCCGTTGCTCAATATGCCCTCTTTCGATCGTATCTAAGTCGCTTGCATTTAGCACATAAGCATAGAACAGCGTACGACGCATGTCAATATACATGTTCCCTTATGGATTTACGTTACACTAGAGGGGGGCTCCACGACATTATGTGTTCGCTAGGCGTCTCAGACCGGTTAAACCAACGTATCGACATACTCTTCTGACCGCCAGCTTCGTTAAGTTCTCATGTGAAAGATGCCAGTGTCTCGGGGATACGCGTCAGGCAGCAACAACACTATCGGAAGTGGCAAGGTCCGTCACGCGGAAAATTGTCTCTTTGGGCGATATCTAGAGTTGACTTGCGAAGAACGAAATTAGCCACGGATTCCTGGTTCGGCGAGACCTCTCATAAATCGAAACACTGCCGTGTGGCAAGATCGCTAAATCGGACGCGATAATATGACTAGAAACCACTGTCGTCGTTGAAGTCGATAAATTCGAGAAAAAACATAAAACACTATCTAAAGTTAAGTGCACTAAATCTTGCTCGAGACTTAGCCTTCATAGCCGCGTTCCTGGCGGTATATTGCCGGTGATTATAAGTTCGAGTCCCGGAGCATGGCATATAAGTGAAATTAAGCCTGGCAAAACTGCAGTTCCTTTAATAGACTCCATCAAACCTTTAACCTAACCTTTAAGCACCTTCTTGCGAAAGGACTCACGGGTCCGTTCCCCATTCTCTCCTTGAAACAGAAAACCTTTACCACGATACCGTTTGTGCCTGCTGCATATTCAGAAGGGCCTTGTCAAGGGTTGTCCCACCAATGTCCGACAAAATAGGCTCGATTCCCACCAAAGCTCGACTGCACGAATCGCATGAACCGGACCTCCAAGGTGTCCCTGCTCAAGCCATCCATGACAATTCGATTTTCAAAAAGGAAACAACTTGGAAACCGTGTTGTCTTCCCGGTGAGCCTTTCCGCTTTCATCTAAATGAAATCCGTGTTCAGTTTTGAAAATGACGCACCAGACGCACCTCAAGTCGTTTCAAGGTTCGTTTCGGCGACCTTCCAACTACATCTTAACTAATTGAGGATAGTACTTGCCAAATGCATTATTTGCATGTGTTACTAGGCTATGCTCGTGTTCATGTTGACGTTTCGAGCTACCCATCCGGTATGACCCTTTGTACCTACCACTAAATGCAAATCAGCTAAACTGAAAAAGTTTTGCCGACCTATGAGCGACAATGTTTGCGGGCAGCATTTTCACGCTACGATCGAGATGTTTAGTTATCATTAGCTTAACACTTGAGATCATTATAAGTTCGCTTGCTGCTGAGGTATCGCATGCGGCCATCGTTGAATTGCTACATAATACACGATCTGCAAACGACGCGGTCTAGGCTACTTTTCGCTGGCACAGCACTAACCGAATAAACGGGGCCCGCCAACCCTGACGAACGCCGATCAGGAGCAACAAATCTTCCGTTGCATTGAAGGCCCCCGATCTAGGCTCCCCTCTCTAAATATCCAACCCATTAGGCGAGACGTGGGACGGCACAGCTCCACACCTCTGTTCTATTACCTCATCCCTGCGATACAGTCGAGAGGCGGGCGCCAACAGCATTAGGCGAATTTGACGAAAAATACTATCATCGGCCACCTGCGGCGCCCCTGTTGCACGAACGAATAGCTTACGAGCTTGCCAGCCAGCGAAGTTCGCCTGTCTCCGTTCGATCGCGGAAAAAGGCATCAGCGGATTCGGGGGCGAGAGACAGCAGAGCATCGTCCAGCCAGCGTCATTGCCAAGTGGCTTCCATCGGAATTATTAACCATCCGCACTCGTACACCTGGCCGACGTTCGACGCGACCAGGGGTGGTTGTCTAAGGGGCGAGAAGATCTAGGCAGAGAGAGGGAGAGAGAGAGATGGAGTGAGCGCGCGAAAGGTATATATAAGTAGATAGATAGATAGAGAGAGGGAAGGATATAGATAGATGGAGAGAGAGGGAGAGATAGATAGATAGACAGGTAGAGAGAGAAAGAGAGAGATAGAGAGAAAGAAAGAAAGAAAGAGAGAGAAAGAGAGAGGGAGAGATAGATAGAGAGATAGACAGACAGGTAGAGAGAGAAAGAGAGAGATAGAGAGAAAGAAAGAAAGAAAGAGAGAGAAAGAGAGAGAGAGGGAGAGATAGATAGATAGATAGATAGACAGGTAGAGAGAGAAAGAGAGGGAGATAAAGAGAAAGAAAGAAAGAAAGAGAGATAGATAGATAGATAGACAGGTAGAGAGAGAAAAAGAGAAAGAAAGAGAGAGAGAAAGAGAGATGGAGAGAGAGAGAGATCCTGGACCGCGTCGGTGGACATGGATGAATATCGAGCGGCGTACGGCAGGTTGCGCATGTAGCGGTCGTTCGTTGAGCTCGACGTCTCGTCAGGGCTGACCTTTGCCCGGCATCTTGTAGCCATTTCACTTACGAGGTCCAAGCGTTGCTTGTTATATAATACGACGCTTATCTTGAAAATGAATGCTGTTCGTACGAGAGCGTCGTGCGTTGCAGTGATGAACCGTTTCGTTGTGCCCTGTCTCTAACTGCTTCTTGTATATTTACTGTTTTTGTTTACGGCGTTATTTCTTGGAATAGAATATTCTGGATTAACTGTTTTACAATAATGAGGCGCCAATTCAAACGATGCGTACCGTGTATGTTCATATCGTAATTGAATGCAACGTGAGCAGTATTAAATGCCACAATGTAGGTGCATAGTGTGTAGACTTCACACAGGATCGCCCTTCGTGTCCGATAATAGCCCGCCTCGGATACCAAGATGATAGCTCCCGTACTTCATGGGTAGCTCAATAATAGTTGGGGGTAACACGTAAAATTGGCAGAAACTGTCCAAATAGGTCACTCACGGTTTTTCTTATTATTATTATTATTATTATTATTATTATTATTATTATTATTATGAAGATTATTATCATTATTATTATTATCGTATCAAGATCACAAATCCGTATTCTCTACCTTTCTGCCAGGAGGGAATGTTGATCCGGCAAACGACTACGCTGTGAGTGTAATTCACCCTTCATTTTTTACTTTTTTACAACCTTTTTACTTTTTTTTAACCGAGAACTTAAGCATATGTATGTATATTGCAGTTCCGAGAATAAACATTTGATTACGATATGATATGATATTTAATAATCCGGAACATGCATACTGAACGTGACACATATCTACACGTCAGTATTGTAGAACGCGAGAAGCAATCCGTTCGCACTGAATAGTGTTTATACCAGAATCACCTGCACGAAACTCGAATATGGCCAGCCTCGTATAGACACGATTAATTACCGAGCATGCTCTCCTATCCCGCGAGACAATGGTGGCTGTGTAAACAGCCTCTCGCGGCAAATGTCGATTTTTCCAAAAGCTTCCCCATAACAGATGAAAGCGAAGAGTCGTCACCATGACGTATTGCTTTGTGTGTGCGTTTTCCCTCGAAAGAATGCAGGAATCAAAATGGAAATTGAAGAATTTCCACGCCCGAGTTTCCACCCCGGCGGGGCGGTTTCAAGCCCTGACGCCTGTGGTATTCCGGACAGCCCTCGGGCGACGGTGGCTCGCGCAGTGCGAGAAGGGGGGGAGGCTTCAATGGCGAGAAGAACATCCCGTTGAGAGCGTGGCTGAACGCGCAGAAAACGACGCCATGGCGAGAAAAAGGGAAATAAAAAGGAAAAAGCCTTCCGCGAATCGTCACAACGAAATATTCCCGTATGGAATAATGCACCTTTCACAAGACTGCTCCTCCTGCGGGCGCACTCTCGCGAGACGAGTGCTCAGGCAGAGACGTCGGACGAGACTTGAGGCGGCGGTGGGGATAGCGTGGAGAAGCTCTCAAAAACCATGTGCGCTGGCCGGGACGAAGGCCACGAGGCTTGGAATAGCGCCGGGGACGAGCTCGCTGGAGGGGTGCCGGCTGTCGTTTGTGCGAGAGCAACTGAATACAATACACAAAAAGAAAAAAGAAAATGTATATATATATATATATATGCATATGTATGGAAAGCGACACATGGCAGTATGTTTCTAAATGGCGCAGACAAACTCCCGTCGCAATCTGGGGTCTAGAATGTGTGAGGGGCGGAGAGGTAGGTCGAGCGCACGTGATCGTCGAGTACTACGCATGGTGGTGTGAATGCGTGCGGTGGTGGCACTGCGTGCGCGTGTGGCTGCACGCAGTTAGGGACGGGGGGAGAGGCAAGTCCCCTAACGTCGAAATTATATTATGTTATACCGACCTATCGACGCAGCAGTAGACGTGAAGGCGGCAGGCTCAGCCGTGAAGGTCGACCCAGTGACAAAGAGAAAGAGATGGGTGTATCAACGACTTGTGCCAGACTTGCCAATGTTTCCTCTACCACTTGCCTAGCCTAACTCTCGAGCATCCTCTGACCGGCAGGTTCAGGAGAACGCCATTAATCCATACGGTTTCACCCTTAGTGATATACACTGGCTCAACTGTGCGACGCCGCTTTTTACATTATATTATAATGTAGAGAAGACAAATGTCGTTGATTGTTTCGTCTATGTACCGATGTTTATGGAGCATTGCGGCAATGATTCGACGTTTTGTTCGGAGCTGATCAGCACACACACACACTCTCTATACGGGGCATCTTTTTCTGGACTGGGTGTCGATTTTTCGAAAACACGCCGATACGTAACGCGACTGGTGCATGATATTAAGAAAGTCCTCTTTGGTTCCTACTGGTAGAGATGATACAAAACACATGCATTGGGTATAACGAATTTCGTCTATATTCGTATATAAAGGTAAAGGTTTTATTGGTTTATTAAAGGAGCTGCAATTTTACAATGCTTAAGCTCTCTTATATATGTCACGCAGCAGGGCTCGAATCTGCGATCTCTGGCTTCCGATAACCAGAGATTTAGCCGTCCAGGCCACCGCGCTGACGCGCCATATATATGTACATGTATATAGCTACCTCGACCGTATACCCATGTTCGTTAGGATTGAATAGCAGTTGATTTCTACGACGTTAGCATGCAGCTTCAGAACTTTGTAGGCTATCAGGAATCCGAAATTTAACTTCTCTGAGCATACTAGCATATTATTATTATTCGTATATCTACACAGATTTTGCCAGATGGTAATCTCGTTCTTGTCTCTTAATTAGTTCAACTTGTAGGCCAGATTCAGAAGGTTCACTCGACGAGTCTGGTGGCCTTATGGTCGGTGCATCCGTGTGCGGGGTTTTAATCGGAGGACATGAACGTAGGTGGAAGCACGGGTTCGATCGCCGCCGTTGCGCCTCTGCATTTCGAAGGCGGTCCGTCTTACGAAGCAATGCCGAAAGCAGTTGTCCAGTGGACTGAGTTGGATGTTTAAGCCTCTGAGTTCGTCCGGAACCATTTAATTTAGACCCGAGACGATTGAAGTCTGTTTGAGGAACACTGAGAGTCTGCAAGCTCCCAGGTGATGTCATATTACGATCTTCTTGAATCGATCGTCTGCCGCAGATCAGCTACTGATTGATCTTCAGGGATAGGTAAATGTAAGGTAAAGGTAAGGCTTTATAGGTTTCTTAAAGGAACCTCTGCAATCTTCACAATGCTTAAGCT
The DNA here is from genome assembly GCA_019614645.1 of Stratiolaelaps scimitus. Classification (NCBI taxonomy): domain Eukaryota; kingdom Metazoa; phylum Arthropoda; class Arachnida; order Mesostigmata; family Laelapidae; genus Stratiolaelaps; species Stratiolaelaps scimitus. The sequence goes on along the minus strand of JABWDB010000032.1, from coordinate 3,843,463 downwards.
CTTTCTTATATGTCGTCGTCACGCAGCGGGACTCGATCCTGCGGCCTCGAGCCTTTTGCAGCCAGAGACCTAGCTGTCTAAAGCACCGCACTGACAAGGTAAACCCTGGGTATTGGTTATAGCTTTTGTTGGTTTACCAACGGAACTGCAGTAATCTTCCAATGGCTAAGTTCTCTATGATATGTCACCAGATCGCGGGACAACTCGAATCTGCTGTTTATCTACTATTTTGGTAGTGCCTGACAAGAAATTTGCCATTCCAATCTATAACGAAATCAATTCGAAAAGGGCCCACGTCGCGTCACACGGCCTATTTTACGTTGACATTACGTTGCTCCAGTGACCTATGAGAACTCCTTGGTGGGGGGGGGAAAGTCTATTTATAATCATATAGAATCAGAGATACGAGACACAGAGATGATTGCTCAAACAACAGCTTCGTTCGTGCTGTTGGTAGAGTCGAGGCACACCTGATCTGAACGCTGAATCCGACGCCGTATATATTAGTTTGTGTTGACCTCTAACCGTTCGCCTGCTACAGCTGAATGAACACTTGCTTTCAAAGCCATGCAATTATTTTATGTTGAAGCTGATATTTTAATACGATTACCAATAATTCTCTCCTGCCGCCCCCCCCGTTCCCGTTGATGTCGCTCCCGTGTTTAGGAGAAAGGTTTTTTTTCCAGCAAATCAAATGAACGCAGGGAAACATGTCGCCGAAGCGGAAATAAGCACGTAAAAACGCCGACTTCAACAGCTTCCGTTAGCCTGGAGGCAGTCGATAAGCGGTATGCTAGCGCAGGCCGCTTACCGCTGGGCTGCTGTGGATGTTACACAACGAGAGCAAATGGCAGCGAGCAAGTCGACGATGTCACACTGTCACCGCTGTGACTGCGAGTGAAAATCGTTCTATTTTGGTCGGCAGAAAATCCTTCTACAGGTTTCGACTGCCGGCAGGGCGTGTGGAGTAAGCGAAAATACTTTGAATTGGTACTTTAATTGGTCATTTATATATATATATATATATATATATAATAGTATTAATTTTGTTTACCAAAGGGTGATTGAATCTGAAATATTATAGATAAGTCGTGTCACTTACTCATCAGTTCTTCATATAACTAAGAATAATGGGTAACCGTTTTAGCTCGTGAACCCTGTAGTGATAGCGTAAAAAGGTGCCACGTTCGTCAATATAAGCATATACATCTATAAATATATATATATATATATTTAAATATATGAGATTTTTGGACTAGCCGCCAAATGTCGATGATATTGAGATAGCATTGCAGTCATCGGGTCGAGAGAAATCACCTATGGGTGCGACCGGGGTCGCCACCCTTAGCCCCCAACAATCTACACCACGTTTGTGGCAGGTACACTGCACGGACCGGTGCTATTTAAATATGCTTGCCACGACACATTAAGTTCTTCGAAGAGACGTTTTCGAGTACGCTAGTGAGTTGCCGTACGGACTAGCTAAAGTAGTAAGCAGTTTGCTAACTGACGTTCGCGTACGAACTCTGCAGGGTGCATCGGGCTGTAGGAACTCGACTTTGAATGTTGTTGACCTTGTTGATTTGGTACTATCGCACCCCCAGCGTTGGACGACCCACAAGGCCCGCGAGTGTGTACGGGGGCACAAATGCACTCTTGGTGTTCAAGGAGGTCTGGTCCAGCCTCCGGCGTGGATCAGACTTTTCAATTGTAACTGAAAAGTCCTTTTTTCTTCGAATTGTACCTTTCCTTCGCTGCATTGATAAATCATCCTGCCAGATCCTCGAATAACACTGTGGTTTAGGGAATGGTCACGGCTCGGACGACGGACTCCGACAGCACTGGATCGTCACCGTCACCGAGTTCCTCCTCGTCAGCTGTCGTTCCGGCGGCCTGGGTTCATAAGAACACGTCGTACGGCCGGAACAACTGCGCTGGCCTGTTCACAGGGGCGGGTTCACAATGCCCCTATGAGTCATGTCTTCTCGCGCAGGCTGCGAGATCTGCGGGCCAGGATGGGTCGAAGGGGACCGTTGCTTTCTGCAGCGTGAAATACAGTCCGACTCCATTTTGCCACACTTGAGGGCACAGAAGAAGCTCGAAGCTAGCCAGCGTGTCCGTTAGCCAGGCCGTCGGTCTCTGCGATAGGTGGCGATACACTGCGGTCGCATACACCTCTGCGTCCCCTGCCTGCGCCCCATTAAATGCCGCTACATAGTGAACACCCGGCGGTGAGTAGCGGGGAGCCGCGGCGACTTTTTCCACAGCGAACTCCTGCTCCGGCTGGTTCTTGTCTCGATGTGCCGGCCAAGGGCCTCGGGTCTCCCTCCTTATTTTATCTCTGGCCCCGTCCAGCCTAGTACAGACCCCCCACAACGGACAGCCACCGAGATGAAGTAAGCCACAATCCACTGCCGTCGCCACCGCTACCACCGCTGGTCTTCTGTTTGTTCGTTGGCCGCCTTCTTGGACCTATTCATAAAGACGACAATGAGATGGAACGGATGCCTGCACCGCTTAGTTCGTCTTCGGACCCCCGGACACCGCCGCGTTTGCCTCCCGCTGATGGACCCCACTTTGTCGTATCGGCAGCTCCAGTGAGGGGAGATAGATATCTCAAGTATGAGTTTTCTTCGTTTGGCGGGCCACCGCCTCCTCTATCCAATGGGCGTCTTTTGACCGAGCTGGCTATTGTGGTGATGTTGAGTGTTGAGGCAAAAGTAGCTAGCAAGCTAGTTCCTTGCCCAATGCTCAATGCTCATCCCCGCTCCGTTGGCCCGCACTCATCGGCCCTTGACGCCTTTTGCCGCTATTGTTAGTATTATCATAAGTATCGTACGAGTATATGCTTTCTTAGTATATATATATATACCTTAATCAGGTTGTTGCATACTTAATCACTCATGAGGAGAAAGTAGAGGTGAACGGAGGTCCGTCATATGAAGTAGTGCAAAACGCCGTTCCGTGGACGTTAAATGTTTAAAGCTGAGGGTCAGCCCTTAAGAAAATCTACTAGAATAACCCCTCAACCGAACGGCTGAGGTGAGTTTGGGATAGAGGCTCGCTTCGTTGGTCATGAAGTGCTCAACTGCTTCATGTACGAACACTGTATGGAACATGTGACAGCAAGAAGTTGCCGTTCACCTAGGTCTTCGCTGAACGAATATCTCTGTGGTTTCGAGCAGCTATCGGAAAGCTTCGCTACGAGCTATCATTGCCGTTAGCTCAGTGTGCACTTATAGATCAACACTTGGCATCCGTCTCCCGCCCTGGGAGCCCCGACACATCTCGAAGCAACAATAACTATATGCAGCTTCACTACCACATGTTTATATGTGCAAATTACCTGCTGCCGGCCACCGCGGTAGGTGGCTAAGTTGTCTCTAAGTTGCTGTAAAAAGTTGTAGACCGCAGATTCAAGTTACCACGACCTCGTGACATATCACTATCGATCGATCGAGAAGTTGACGCGTTCCAAAACAAAAACTGCAATTTCCTTACAGTAAGGCTACATTTTTGTATTCATTATTCTGCATTAATTAAGCATGAGGCCAATATAATCTACATACATAAGAATCGGTCCATATTTCACAAGCTGACACGCGTTGTATTCTACAATGTAGTGACGTGATAATCGCACGATGTGTTGTCGGACCTGTCTGATATCACAGTTCCTACGTAGCTACATGCATATCTCAAGGATATTCCGGTTGTCTGAGCAGTCCACTGATCGTTCGATATAATGTTTCTGTATAAATATGATGACGGAAATTATTATTCGAGAATATTTCCGACGAGTTTCCTGAGCTGTTTCCTCCCGATCGTACCCATTTGCCCTTTCTAACGAGCCCACATAAATAAAGCAAAAGTCGTCTCAACCCAGAGACATTCGTTTGCTAAGCATTATTAAACAGCGAGAGAGAGAGAGAGAGAGAGAGAGAGACAGGATAGCACGAAGCTAATAGATCTCCAAGGCCTCGGAAAATATCACCGGGGGAGAATTCGTACGATGATCAAGGAGGCAGAAACCCCTGGGGATGTGGAACGGTACGTTTTTGTATGAGGCCAGCGTGACCCCCCGCCTGGTCGTGAATGAGGGGCACGTTTTTCCTATTGGGGAACATTGGACAAGGCCAAGAGCGCTTTGTCTTTCTTTATTTCGACTTCAGCGTCCTCCATAGATGCTCGATCTTCATTCAAGTTGAAGAAGATCATTAATGAAAACTGCCAAAAAAAAATCCGTTGTTAAACTTTGCACTTCGTGTCGGTCCGGAAAAACCTACATACCTTCACACCTTCGTCAAAATTGCCATAAGAACTTTGCGGCGGGGGTCGAGGGGCATTATAATTCTTTCGCTTACACAGACTGTTAGGCAAAGCTGTTAGCATAAAAGCGACGTTGAAGTTCCGTTATGAAATGTAATCCATGTTTATGGTCAAGCAAATAATAGGTACAGGTACGCGACCGTATACGCGAATCAAAGCGTATACGGTCGGACTTCGACGGCACTGCTCTTCGTGAATCTGTCAAGAAGGCACGGATCAATCTGTGACGTATCCCTGTTGGGCCCCAAAGGCATGTTACGTAGCCAGAGACGGCCAAACTCCTGGCTGTCGAAAGCCAGAGGCGACGGGTTCGAGTCCCGCTGCGTGACACATAGCAAGAGCTTAAGCATTGCGAAATTGCAGCTCCTTTATCAACCAATAAAGCTTTACCTTTATTTAAGAGAACTTAAGCATTGTATGCAGTTCCTTAAATCAATCAATAAAGATTTACGTTTATCTTACGAACATCGTTTTTTTTTTCCAAAAAAACGGATAACCCAGATTGTCGCGCTTGTCAAGCGCTACTGAACCAAGGAGAGACTTCGAACTAAATTCAAAAATAGAAAACTGTGCCACCTGAAGTTATCGAAGCTATTCCCTGACATGGAGCCAGGCGCAGCATTCAGCCCGTTCTTGTGATTGCATAAACTACTTATCGTGGCAACTTCTCGTCTCGTGGATGACACGTTCTAACCGGAGGTGGCCTTTAGACCAACGAACCCGGAGGAGGAGTTGCCGTACCCACAATACATTGCAGGGTGTTCAGAGGCGTCCCTTGCTGCTTCGTTTACTTGACCCGCATGTACGCTGTCTGCGACCCACCCTGTACACTTTAGGCTCGACCCTAAAGAGTCGCGGAGCCAGTAATTTTTGTCAGACCCCATGCTTCGTCCTAAGGCCCATTTCTACCCTCGTCGATGTATGTACACGACGCTGATGCACTTGAATCGACGTCTGTGACTCTCTGCTGGATTGAATCATCTTCAAGGGAGATGGATGTCGAGCCATTGTGACGGTTCATCTCATTTCCTGCTCCCGCGATCTGGCTGATGACTAGTAGTATTGACGGTTTGTTTATTTGTGGGAACACCCCCTACTCTGAGGCAGCGGACCAGCGTGTAACGATGTGAGACTGATTAAAGACTGGCAGGAGGATTTCGAGTAGCGATGTATTCTCGTAGGGTGGCGCATCGTTGGAACAAAAAACGAGAAAATGACAGCCGAATAATAATAATATAGGTGATTATAGCAGTTGTTCGTGTAATTTTAGATATTTAGGATGACAAAGCACAGGGGCTCATTAATGCCTTTGAATTTATAATTACAGTAGGCTGGTGGAGTGTGAACGTACAAACTCTCGTAGTTTTTTAATCATAAACGTGTTCCTTATTCAATGTAGATTTAACATCATGTATGGTGTTTGTTTTAATTGCGGACCTTGTAGTCCTACTTCACTACTGGGGAGTTGTAGGCGATTCGGATATAGGTCTATAAAGGCACCTAGTTTTGGAGTTCTAGTTCAAAATATCCTTCGGTGAATTTTATGTTACTATTTTATTGTAAACGCGGTTTCCTAGTACTGAAAGAAGTTTCCGTTGAAAACGAAAAGAAAAACGCTCCGTCTACCGGAACTAGTCGACAGAAAGGACACCCTAATCCGTCACCCCCGGTGTCCTTCGAGAATCTCCCTCTACCTCCCAAAGGCGTCAGAATCTAATAATCTCCAGTTCCTTAGATCAGTCCCACTTTTAAGGCTTAACCACAAGTTTAACCATTGTCAGACTGCTTAACGAGGGCAGCCATACCTTGCTCTGGCCTGCTACAGGCCTTTCGCCTCGTTGAAGGGCACGTTATTCAGTTTTTGAAGTGTCCTTCGCCGAGAATAGGGGCCGATTCCTACGATGACGACAGTAACGAATACATGAATGCCGCTGTACACCGTCATGTTTGAGAAGAACACACGCACAGAGTCCACACGAAGTCACCCATCCATCCATCCATCCACATGGAGACATACAGTGCCCTCATACAATTCGCGCACGCAGCCGCACAGAGACATTTTAAAGGCCTAAAAGGAACGAAGTCACTTTGAGGGGCGAAGCACTTTGGTCTGTTGACAAAAGGAAAGCTCAAACCCTCGTGACTTCGGAGGCGAGCTGAAGTTTGCTGGCTGGCTGGAGGTCCGGCACATGGAGGAATACCTAAGCAGCTTAGATTATCGAGCAGGAGACAAGCGACTCCTTAAACTTTGCGCAACGCGGAGACAATTTTGGGCATTATTGCTTAACTATATAACTATATAATACATACATACCATTCACGTACATTTGCATAGGTACAGAGATTACGTACAATTACACGTTCGGCGGGTACAATTGTCATCCACGTTTGCAACCGACTAATGAATTACTATCATCCAAATATATATATATATATATGTGTGTCTGTGTATGTGTGTGTATATATTAGACGATTGCGTACACATGCATCAAAGTATCATCAGTGTGCAAACCTCTTCGCTTTCGTGGCTGACCCAGGAGGGGTCAGCTGCGAATGGGCTTTCGCGCACACCGATACTTCTCTGTAGTGCTTGACACAAATAGCTGAATATATGTGCAGGTCTGTACGGATACCTTTGATGTAGATAGCAGGTGCTGACGCTGTCCTACTCCCGGACGCGCGTAGCCGAAGGGTAACTCCGTCCTGGCGTATTTTAATACTGCTGTGCTACTGCGCTTTCCGCCATCTTGCTTGTTGGTCTCCTACACAAGAGTCACGGGCTCAGTGGGTTCGAGGAGGTGAAACCTATCGCGCCGGCTACCGCCAGCAGCTACCAGTACACCACCAAGCTCCCATGGGGCAGTGGCGTAAAAGGGTATATACGGAGCAAGCAGAATAGAAGGAAAATTCGCGGCTGGAAAATGTCTGACCGAGCGGGTGAGCGTTTTCTCCCGAGTTGGAAAAGGCCGAGGGAAAACACCCGAGAGAGAGAGAGAGAGAGATTGGAGATGGGGCGGGGCATAGAGGCGTGTGTAGGTGTTACTTTGGAAATGTTGTGGCCGGAGACGTCTCCGGCGTTCTCGTTCCATTAGTGGCAAGATTCATGGGGCCTTTTCAGGCCACTCTTGCAGTGGTGGCGCGCGGGTGGATTTTCCTTCACGCCACCTGTCCGAACAGAAAAATGGCAAACAGGACACAACACTAGAAGCAAGAGAAAAAAAAGCAGGGTAGAGACTGGAAGTCGCCGGAGCGAGTGGGATGCCGGCACAGGTCGGCCGATCAGGACTGAGATCCGGATTTCCTGAGCTGGAGTGAACGAGACGACCGTAGTCAATAGCTTCATTGAGGTCATCACAGGTAAATGTAAGCGTCACGCAAAGCTGGCCATTTGAAAGCAATATAATCGAAGATGTCGAACACTTATTTAGAGAATCCGTTATGCGTAAACATTTTTGCCATTATATATATATATATATATATATATATGTGAAAGATGTCTCGTTATTTCGATAACAGCCGAGCGGTGGAATATCGAAAGGCCGAACCTGCTGCGCATATCCAGACCTATACGGTAGGCAGGAAATGCCCTATGTTAGTTTCAATGCATGATACTATCTGAGAAACGACAGTAAAATGCCGAGGCTGGTCAGCACCTCAGGTCAAAAACTGCATCTCAGATCCACAGATAGCTCCATCTCGTCAGGAAGCTACCTCACCATCCTATAGTTAAGTACGCCTCTGCCTGCAATTCACAGAATCATTGAATCTCTTGAAGATTCACTGTTTCGACACAAACTCCCAATTCCTTTATGTATTATATATATATATATATGTATATATATATATATAGTCAGTCCTTTGACCAAAGCAGCCGTCGAAATATTGCGTGACCAACAACTTCCAGTTGGACTGACAGTCATCTGCGTTCTCCTATTGAAACTCGTAAGAGTTAATAGATCGGCAGTCCTGCAATGCCACAAAACAGCTGCCAGCTCGTAGCTGACCTATCGTAGCTACATATATGCTGTCACGGTTGGCACACGACGGCGCCCGGTGTCCTGCCTGGATCGTTTCCAGGCCCGTGGCCTGGATAACGCCTACCATCCGAGTCTTGCTTCCTTTTCCCGCTGCAATCCAGCGCGATTTCCGGTTACCTAGCGACGCGTCGACGCCGGCTCCCGGCCGACGTAAAACTTCCTCGCACGCATTCACCTCTGCCGGATGTTTTGGCCTTAAACGAAAACTCCCTTCTCAGAGAGAACAGCCAGCGTACAACAACGAACACGAAAGTGAGACCAACATAACGTGACCCGTGGCGTTATGCCAATAAGCGCGCCAGCTTACGCAAACAGAGAACGGGAACACCATTGTAGCCAATAGGAGAGCAAAGAGGACCTATTCCGGTAAAGGTTTAACCTGATTCTCTTTTTTGCTGTTTCTATCGAAAATGTAGGCTTGCACTGGTCGTCCTGAGACTACTCGTTCCACTCGTCATTGTGAGTTACGATATAAATAATGCACTTTTATTATTTGTTTTATTTTCACTCTGTTCGAGTAATTACAACGGTGTGTACAATATACAAGTCAGTTTCCGATGTGTAAGGTTTCAAGTAAGAATTCTAGAAGCATTTTTTTTTTTTAAACATAGTTCTATCTGATTGCATTGATCAATGTATATTTAATTCTACGACTAGATTAGGCATTTATATTTAAGAGATGATTACTTGACCTAATTGCTTCGCATTTTCCTGCGTGGTATCTCTCACATTTTTTACTACAGAATTTACAAACGCAATGCACTTTTATAGAAAGCGGTGACGGTCGCAGATGAAGCGGTCAACGCCAGCTGAATTTTTACCGTATTGGCCCGCTCAACGTGAGCAGTTTTAGTCCAACGACCCCTGTTGTTTGCTGTGATCTTCAATCATGCAACACGTAATGTTGCAAACACGTCGGGATTTGTCGGCTCTCGCATATGCGGTAAGATGCAAAAGTCCAATATACTAAGGGGGGAAGGTGGCCCCGACAGATCCTCATAGTAGCATCTAAAAGGTTAAGAGCTGAGGCCTGTCAGATAGTCTGGGAACAGCTAAGGTCTGTCAGCTCGAAAAAAACAATTAATATACTAAGGAAGTTAACAGGGAAGTCACGAGGACATTGAAACCGTGTGGAAGCTCGTCGTTATGATTTGCTATGGACTCCCTCCAAGGATTAAGGTCGACTTTGACACTTGCTCGGTGAGCACACAGGACATAAGGCAACCTTCGACCCACCTACAAGACCCACACGAAGCCTGAGAAAAGGCTCGGCCTTATCCTCACTGCGAAATGACGGAATAATGTGTGTGTCGCGATGACTATCTGCAAACTGCACAACAGTCACATGTTAGTAATATGCTAGCATGCTCGGAGACGCCAAATTTCGGATTCGCGATAGCTTCCAAGGCCTGGAAGCTGCATCTTCACGCCGTAGAAATCAACTGCTATCCAACCCTAACAAGCATAGGTGTACGGTCGAGTTAGATATATATATATATATATGTTTGTGTGTGTGTGTAAGGCGATCGTTGCCATCCCCTGTTAGCCTTAAGTTCTACGCTGACTGGGTCGTCACGTATTTGGTGTTCGCTCAGCGGTACGTACCAACCCCCACGATATGAACATCCTCACATTCATGCCCGTCTGTCGCACCCACTCAGATGAAGACTCAGGTCGAGAAAAGCCTGCTCTCGTTGAATGCCCCAGGGGTAACGGGTACCTCCTGGCTCCATTCTTACTTACCTATTGGTCATCCTCGACAGTGGCGTCTCTCTCTTCTTAGCCAATGCGTCAATGCCTTATGGTACAAACGAACCCTGATCGGCTTGGGAACGTGTCCCTCGCTCGGCCGAGATCGCAGTCAGGGTCCGGGTGCCTAAATTGCCTGTAGGGCTTCCAATCCAAGCCTCTTATCGATCGCCCTCCCGGATCAGTTGTACCGTTATGTACCATGGCCGGCAGCCAGCTTCGTTCAGTGGATGGAAAATACAGATCTGTTCCGCCAACCGCAAATTACACCGAGCATTGCTGACGAAAATTTGAAATTCGAGTTGTCCCGGAGCTAGATACATTGGATTCTTTTTTTCTGAATAGATCATTATTTATTTAGATGTATGTTATTTTCCACGCAACGTAATTTGGCATGGCTTATTAGAGACTAAACGACATTACAATTAATTGAATGTAATTGATTTCTTATGCTTCGAATGTTGATTATTTGACAAAGCAGCACGTCGAGACAGTTAGATAACGTCTACGTAAAAGCGGTAGTGCTTTATAACGATATTGGTAGCAGCGTGGGGAGGGACGCCGAAATTTGCGTTGAGCACCAGGGAAGCGTCCGATGTCTAACCCGCCCTGACAGCGTAATAATGTTCAGATTTTTTCTAGCGGCATTCTGCTAATGTAGCATTAAAACTATAGCTTTCTTCTTATGGATAATTCCGGGTGTTGTAGCAGCGTATATATATATATATATATAGTAATACCTAAAGGTTAAGAGCTGAGGCCTGTCAGATAAGGGAACAGCTGAGGGTCAGCTCGAAAAAAAAAAAAATATATATATATATATATACCTATAACAGGGTTTCGGACGATTCCGGAACAGCTATCAGAAACGATCCAGACGAATCGCCCTCCGAGAGTTTAACAGCCAACAGCAGTATCATTTGGTAACGACTAATACTGTTATGTCAAGGTGTACGAATCCGGCGAGCGAACACGTAAGATCGACTACAGAAATGATCCTGTGAAGTACGATCTTTGCATTTAGGGGTCAATGACGCAATGCTAAAAAGCAGTTGCACCGTGGACGTTAAATGTTGGCTGAGAGTCAGCCCGAGAACCTTCGATACTGTTATGTACATTTTGCAGCTGCGTGCGAGTATATACGAGAAATTAAGCATTATACAATTGCAGTTCCTTTAATAAACCAATAAAGCTTTAACTTTACCTGTGTTGTTTTTTTTCGAGAGAACTTGAACGTTGTAAGCTGGCAGTTCCGTTAAGAAATCATCTGCATTCTCATTAGCTGTTTGACTTCACATTCAGCTCGACTGCGTTGAGCTCATACATTTGTGTCAAATGGCAATAGCCAAACGAGGTGCAATCAACCTTTTTATTTTTCTTTACTTTTTTTTAACAACCTTTTTACTTTTTTTTACCGAGAATTTAAGCATATGTATGTATATTGCAGTTCCGAGAATAAACATTTGAGTATGATGATGATATGATCCTGAATTGAATTTTAATTGAACAGACTCTCTTTCTCGCTTTCAGCTGTTAACCATCGTATGTGACAGGCATCGGATCTGAACCTTTAGGCTTAGAGGAGAACATTACCTACGAGGACACCTGTCGGGGCCACCCTATTTGACAGTTTCGACCTGCTGAGAATCGATAGATAGCGCCGAAAAAAACGCCGAAACTTTTCCGAGTCCTTTTTCCAACGGGAACAGAACGCACCCGCCTATGTTATACCTGCGACAGCTCTAATAAAGATACCCCATAGCTTAATTAAAATTACACACATTGCTGGCGTTTATTAGTCACACATTATCAGCGTCGTCGGCATTTCGCGCTTGGCCATCTCCAATATGTACGAATTATCGTCTATGTATTTGATTCGTTCTCTCAACGTAGTAAATGTGATGAATGTACCCTTTGAAACCTCAACCTCTGAGACCTCAACCCCGCAGATCTCGAATCAATACGACTAGCAGGAACTCTACCTACATAACGTATGTACACTTTGCTACATAAATATATTATTGCCCTTCCATGTTGTTGTTATTGTTGTTGTTGCTGTTGTTATTGTTGTTGTTGTGCCTTCGTCCGGTCATATTGTGATGCGGTGATTCTTGCGGATCCACCAAGCCACTTCAGGAAGTCCTGAATGAGGGAGTCCTGCCTTCCTGGCCCATATCAGCCAGCGACAGCTGTGGCTCTCGTATTACCAGCATCACAGGCAAGGCGCGAATTACAAACAGCCCTGACATATATGGGGGTATATGTCTTCCTCCGTATACTTTGTCACGATTCTGTAATTTTCGTCCACGCTACCTGGGTTCTAGGGCGCAAATAGAAACCAATCGTCATCTATCATTCCAAACGGTGTCATTTTTATCAGCCATATCTGTTAGAATCGATTGCTCTTACCAACGATCTGTATACCAATAGTTAGCTGCTGTCACTAATTGTTGTTACTAAACGAAACTTTTGTCGGGCTCAAACTTTCAGCTAACATTGTTGTTGTTGTTGTTACTATTGTTGTTGTTCCTGCTGTTGCTGTTTGCTAACAATGATAATCTATTGGGGTACACGCAGGTTGTGTCGATTCCTCTAAGAGGCAATCTCTCTCTCTCTCTCTCTGTCGGATCTTGCTTGATGTTCAGCAAATTTCATCTACACAATGTCATAAACAAGCTCAAGTGATTATAACAAAATTAAGTCGTTTCTTCCCAATCCCTTTGGTTATGTTGTGGTTTGTAGTTCGACAGCTGCGAGTGTTCGGCAAGTTTTCAGCTGTGGTGTCGTAAATGGCGCCATGGATAAAATCATCATATATTCAATGGCTTAGTTTTCTAATTACTGCTCAAACTCGCATGATTATCGAGGCTACCGCTATATATATATCATATATATATATGTATATATATATATATATATATATATATATATATATATATATATATATATATATATATATATATGTGGTACCCCATACAAAAGAAGCAATCTTTAACTTGAGCAGCAACGAATTTGTCTTGTCGACAAACTAACTCGTACTGTATATGGGCTGGGAAAGTGTGTTTTTGTGCCAAAGACCTTCATCTCGCTCAATAATTACAAGATATTTACACATCTGTCATGAGAATTCTGTACGTGTATTATTATTTGTTCCTTAAAGCCTCCTTTGACTCTAGCGAGGGACTTCCTTTACAAGGTCCCGTTAAACTGCTACCGTTAGTTTTATAAGCTAAACTTCTCAGGATCAACGACTCCTGTCGGAACTCCAATAGTGGCTATGGTGGCTATGAAATTGCAAATTTGATAGTATTAATCATCTGTCATATCAACCATCACCCGGATATGAGATGGCCTCCATTTACAGATCTATCATACATTTTGACGTTCATTTTCAATGTCCAAGTAAGTATTTATGAAACCGAGTCAGCCGGGTAGTCATTCCTCCATCAGCTACCTAGGCCCAAAATAACCTACCTCTAATAACCTCTTATCGAAATAACAGCTTCGTATTCGACATCGTGCATCGTGACAGAAAATATTGCGATTGACATCGGGTCGTCCTTAGGTTGCTAACGAGTACTCGGCACTCTTGCATTGCAAGAATAAGTGTATCTCAGTGAAGCTTGGCCTGTCGGCTTCATTCAACTGCCAACACTCGCGCATGAGGTCGAAGACGTCCTTTGGACACTCGGGCGGCTGGTTCAACTGAACCGCCCGTCCATCCATGTTATGCATGTGGCGTGCGTTTTCAACGACAATGTCGTCGCTACAATTGGCAAATGGCCGCTGACGAGCAAATGTCAGCATTTCCCACAGTGTGACGGCGAACGCCCAGACGTCACTCTTCGTTGAGAACCGCCCGAACAGTATCGCCTCCCATGACATCCATCTTACAGGTAGCACGCTCCGACCGCCCTGGATACGATAGTAGTCCTGCTGGTACTCGGGCCGACTCATGGCGAAGTCGCAAATCTTTATCGAGAACCCGGTGCCAACGAGACAGTTTCGTGTGGCCAAATCACGGTGGACAAAATTTAACGATTCGAGATACTTCATTCCAGAGGCGATTTGGGTGGCCATGAAGATCAGCGTGTTCTGACCTAACGTCTTTGTCACACCGTTCGCAGCGAACGTGTCAGGGAGATGGTCGTTGAGGAACTCCTTCAGATAGCCCTGTTCAGCAAACTCAATGATCATGGCAATCGGTTCGTCCCGGGTACACACCCCGAGAATATGCGAGATGTTCGCGTCACGGATCCGCGATAGGATCTTCACCTCTTTGTAGAACTCCTTTCGCGCGGCTTCGCCTGCGTTCTTGTGCAGAGACTTGACGACAACGAGCTGCGTGCTGCCCGAAGTACTGGGAGCTTCGACCATGTCACGGATACCTGGAAATAACACAGTATAAGCGTACGGACTCCACGCTGTCGAATGTACGAAAATTTCCTTTCGAATTTCTCTCACACGTTGAGAGTCGGGATCACTACTTCTACCTGATAACGGTACTCTGCAACTAGGTTGCTTGAGGGAAATTCAACTTTTTTTTTAAATGTGATAAGGGCCAAGTCTAACCGGAGACTAACGTCTGAGTTAACCGCTGGTAGCGGGAGGCCCACACCCAGAGAAACCCCGGTCCTCAGAGGCCTAGGCTGGACTGCCTCAGGGTTGTCTAATGATTCGCACATGAGACGATTCAACAACGCAACAACGGGCACATCTACCGCTTTATCCTCATAGGTACATACATATGTCGATATGAGAAATGGAGGCTGGTTTCCAGTTCTCACTATCCATATCGATGGAGCGAGAGAGGTTTGGCTATTTGATCAAAGGTCAAATACGACATAGCTACACATATTTTTTTTATAGAGGTTAAACGGTCCTTAATCCGGCAGGGACACCAGGCCTCACAACTATTAAGGTATTTGCCTGGTAGTGTCAGACTCTTACTGACTAAACCCGGAACCGGACGGGCAGGGCTATTCATGCAGGGATTCAACAGATCAACTCACGTCTCTACGTACCTTCCGCCTGGGCGAGGTGAACCTCCCCAAACTGTCCCTCACCGATCTTCTCGAGCAAGCGCACCCGGTGCGGCGGCACTTCGCGCACCTGCGTCGTGCTCGAAAGATGTGGCGAGTTCCGCATCGTACAGCTATTGCTGTATACTGAGCTCGAGTCGTCACCCGACGAGTTGGTTGAACTAGCCGACAGGTCGAGGCTCGGCACCGAGTAGACCGTGTTTCCGCTGACCCCCTGGATGTTTGGCAGTACTACACTCGTGCCAACTACAACATCGGTCGCAGCATAGTGGTGCTCCGTAGTGCTGGACAGTGATGGCTGGCCGTTCGTGACGGCTAAAGGCCGCCCGAACGTCGGCGGCGAGACGTTTCGGCTGAGCGACTTCGGACTTCGCGGGGTCGTCAGCTCTTGAGGTACAGCGTACTCGCGCGATGAGTTTGCTAGGAACACGACTGCAAAGCCATACCTGACGTCAACATCCTTCTATCCTCTCACCTATTATATGTGTTGAGTGTCTGACGTTCATGTGTTGTCCCCTCATATTAGCCCACTTATATAGACATGATAAAAAAGAGACCTTTTCGAGGTCTGACTGAAACAATGCAACGGAACACAGCTCAAGAAGAAGAAACAGATGGTCTCTTAAAATGGGCAAGCTAAAGTGCCAATAATTAAAGTGTGATGGTTGTGCATGTCACTCGATGTGAATCTTTTGGAGAACTGCGTCGACCTTGATGATCATCTTATGATCCATTGAAACGGACAGCGTCGTAACTCCCGGAATGGGAGGTGTACGCAGAGTCTTCGGGGGGCTAACTGCTCTCAGTCTTAAACATTTGACTCTGTCCACGATACAACTGCTTTCGGCATTGCTTCGTAGGACACCCCCTCTGGATGTAAACGTACACAGGTGCACATAGGGGATCGAACCCATGTATATGGACCCCTAAGGGTCTCCCAGAAAGCTCGAAGTCTAGCCATTCATAACTGGTCTTTAAAATCACATTTTGCAATTTGTGTTTTCCATAACAATACCTGTACGCCACCATATCAAAACCAATACCCCCTGCCAATAACGTAGTCAAATAGCCATACGAACCATTACTGTATGTTGCCGGATAAATAGGCGCTTTAAAGTCATCAGGCTCCTGATAGACGAGTTTGTCGGGATCGTCCAAGTTCACCTGACCGTAGATGTTACCATTGAGCGCGTACTTCGGCTGATACTGCAAGGCGAGATCTTTCATATTGACTGTGATACGGTGGTCGCCTGTGGCGTGCGCGATCGACTTCAGGACTCCCTGCGACGTTGTCTGTTTACGCTGTCGATGCCGCAGCGTTATTATGAATATGACCAGCATGAGAAGCATTATCACAGCGGCCAGAACCCCAATAACGATGGCGACATGATGCTGAGCCATTGGGTCTTCGGTGACTGTCGGGAACACTGTGGCGTGTTGAAAAAGCACGAACAGCGTACGAAAAGGGGAAGACGTTTATATGAGACGGGAAAATGATAATTAGGCAATTTCAATTAGACAATTAGACCTTATCCTAGGGCCTCTATCACGTATGCTATGGGCGGTCATGGTGTTGGCATACAATAGCATGCCAACACCCCCCCTTTAAATAAAAAAAAAAAATTGAGCATGACAAATATCACAAAATGGTAAATATCAAAACTTAAAAAAAAACCAAAAAAAAATTTTTTTTTCTTTGGTATTCAATATTTCGGTATATTTGTCAAGCTCACGGAGACACTAACCTATTGGAGGTACGACAGGCTCCTCCTCTTCTGTGAAGTTGCCATCAGCCGGCACCGAGCTGAACGCCACCTCGCTTAGCAGGATCCACCCTGAGCGATAGGTTAGGTGCACCTTGACAAATCGCCCCAGCTTATGATGCAGGCGGATGGTGACGTTCCGTGCTTTTTCCGACAGAGGATTGTGCATGTTCTTGAAAATTAACGGCTCATCGAGATACCATCGGCCGCCGATCGAGAACCAAAACTTTGCCGAGCTGAATAGCGATACGTCTTTCGTATGCTGATTATTACAGTAGAAGTACGCCCCGGAGAAGTTGCGCACGCCGTCAAAGTGGAACACCATCTCGAGCGGGTTCGAATGTAACGAATCGTTCCGCCAGCCCACCCATTCGTAGCCCTTGCCGAGACTCGTTGAGTACTCGGCTTTGAAGTAGTCGCCGCCCTCATTGCCATCAGTTAGCTGGCCGAGGCCATCGTGAAGGGTGCTGTCGTCTCGACCTCCATCATAAGTCTTATCGGACAAGTCCACAGCTGAGCTGAATCGTTCACCAATCGGGATCGTGTACGAAATAATTCCCTCTGAAAGAAAGCCAACAGTTAGACGTCTCGGTCGCCAGGTACCGCCCGCAAGCCTTCGACCACGGGAGTTGGGTTCATTGAAGGAAACTGCATTTCGGTTAGAAAAACTGTATTTTTACCCCTCTAAATAATACAGTGATTCTAGCTGTTACATACAAGGGCTATATAGCGTATATGTCACCTTCGGTTCGAAGTCGCCTTAGGCTTTAACGTGACAGCCAGAAGAGATCTGATGCTCAACGCGGTGGAAATGGGTACGAATTCTATCGCGCAAAGGCAAAATAGTTATTATGAAAAATTAGCATCGTGTTGGTTAATGGTTGACACAGCCAGACCAGATTTCCTAAAGACCTAAATCTCAACATTTAGTGGAAACATCCTTTCCACCGGGTTCGAACTGTGATTTTATACAAAACACTCATTCGCTTACCAGGTGGGTAGCTCAGTTTCTCGAAAAATTAGCGAGAGGCAGTGACGCCTATTTGAACGAGTCGTGATAGCAGCAGCCACACCAAGTACAAACTCCTGTACCTTATATCTGCCATTGAATCTAATCGAATACAGCTCTTGCTGTGTCTCGCATCGGCCACGCGTATGAGGATTTACAGGGTGCTCGAATAATGCCACCGGGTTCAGATTGTGCTGATACAATATATAGGTTTATAGGTGTTTTTTCTAACGAAACCGCAGTTCTTTACAGCGCTAACGGCGAGACACACACCCAAATCATCCCATAGGGTTGAGAAAAGTAGACGCATTTAAAAATCACCAGAGGCTATAGGGTTGCGGAATTACGGGACCCCATAGGCTTATTTATTTTATGACTTGCGTAACTTTATGGAAATCACACGGTCGAATCACCCCCTCAACAGCCTGTCCGTGGAATGAACGGTGTCATCGCAGCTCTGCTCAGAACGACCGCAGGCCTCGCAAATCATAGGAGGACTACCGATAAAGGGCAGATCTGTTTAAGGCGTATCATATAGCGGTATCAACAATACAACAAGAAGATCTCATTTTCTTCACTCAACAGAGAGAGACAATCGATGCTCGCCGCTGGCCAAAACGATTCGCGCGCGGATGCCTGAACGTCCCCCTGTACGAGTCCTCGGAGAAGACCTGCCATTGGGCCTCTTCTACCTCCGCTTCTTGTCAGTATCGAAACCCGTCCTGTGATCGGACCCATCAGTGCGGGCGCAAATACAATATATTTGCATAATGCTGTAATTTTGTCCCTATCAAGCAAGCGGGACACCGCCTGATTCTATTGTATAGTCATTCGCTGCCTGATGTCGACGGAAATTCCCTCCCCTCCCTCTGTTGTATTCTTCCAATGACCCCATATATGTCGACCCCATTCTTTCTTGAGGATATTTCCCACATGGGACGTCGGTTTGAGTCGAAGAGGTAGAACAATGGTAACGTGCAAAATCCTATGGTTTCCATATTTGCACCGGCGATGACAGTAACGAATCCCCTATATATATATAAATGTATATAAGTATAAATATATATATATATATATATATAAATTCAAAGGAGGTAGATTTGTCTAAGATTTTGGCATCAGCAATTGGAGCTGCAACAATGAGAGGCATAATGCGTCTGATATGTCGGAATATATAAGGGTAGGTGGACTTTCGGAAGCAGCACACAGGGACTACGATACAAGAGGCTCATAGCGTCAACACTGTTGGCATAGAATCAATGGGTAATGGTGTATTTCCTCCTCGGTGATAAAAAAAAAACTTCGGTATTTAAGAATGACTTTGATCAAATAAAAAAGAACTCTCAGTAAATATTAATGCCGGCCACAGATGCATTGGTGCACAATACGCACATCGGCCGTATGGTCAAACAAATTGAACCTAATGAACCTAGCCCATACTGCTATCTAGGTATTTGAAAAGTGATTACATAAAGTGACCATTCGGATTGCAAAATCATTCAAGGTCATTCGCTAGCTAGGACAGATCCTTATTGATACCTGCCTATAGATAACAAAATACGAGTCTCTCAACACCCATGGTAGAATCATCATTAGGATACATAGTTCGAAGCTACCTCAGTGTTTTATTAATTCAAAAAAAAAAAAATATATATATATATATGTATATATATGATTTTTTAGAGGCTGCGAAACCACTGAACTTGAGAACCAATGCGCCAATTAAAGGTCATTGCCGCAACACCGTGGCCAGCCATTGCGAATATATAATATTACGGACAGGAATTGTAATGAGATTCGCTATGGCTAGGCGTGACTGCTCCGTAAGCTGAAATTAAGGACTCGATTAAATTGAGAACAATCCGTGACCATAGTGTCCACCATCCGTCACTGCGACAGTCATGCAATTAGTATATATATATATATGTATATATAAAGCTAATCGGATTAATAAAACAAACAGTGAACAACTTACGCGTCCATTTGCATCCGTAGAGCTCGACCCTCATGCAGACCGTGCGGATATCCCTTGAGTACGGAACAATACGAATGCGATCTGATATAATGAACGGATCTAAGACTCTATACTCCGGGGTATAGGTGTTCGAATTGCCCTCAATGATCTGTGAAAAGATAAGTGTGCAAATGCAAGAGTTAGACTGAGAAAAAAAATACCGAGAGATAATCGAGCCCGATGTCCGTATATTTTGTCAATAGTCCTGTTCGAAGCAAGCCGTAACATCATGAGCATGCTTAGCACAGTACGATTCTGCTGTGGACGGCGTTGTTAATATCGGATTCGAAGTTGATTGCTCTTATGAGGGTCTCTGGTACTGGTGGGAAACTTGTGATGCTGTCATATCGAATGTTTGATGAAGCATTTTACAACAACTACCCCTTAACGTACATTGGATAGATATTGCAATGTTGGTTAACTGCAACAACAACAACTGTCTTTCGAGTCACGCGCGACTGTTTCTCTCCCCTCGATGGTCGACACTATGCCATGTCTACCCGCTGATAAATGGTAGCTTGCACGCATGAGTCTCCTTTTGTGAGCTGTTATAGCGTTATTGTTTGATTTTTCCATTTCAATTTCCATTCAGTACACAGACTTCGAAAGTTCCTTCGAACCGCCGGCGGGTAGCTGATCCTGTTCATCGAAGGTGGCAGGGGTTCGTAGGGAAGCTGGATTCCACATTGCTTCTGAACGTCTCTCGCTGTCGTCAGCGAGCTGGCGGACATTCATGAAACGTTGTATATAATACGAGACTACACTTTACGAGGGTCGACGGGGGGACGGCGTATACTGCCGGTTTCCTCATCAGCTGTTACCACTAATGAGAGCACGGTGGCTCGTCGAGTGTAGCAGGGAAGCTCAGCCCCTACTCTGGGCCCCAACCCCTCGAGGACAGCCAGGTGGCGCGCTCGCCGCGCCCAGGGGAGCTTACGATGTGCCCGCCTCGACAGGCATGGCCAAAATCCAAAACGAATGACCACCTAAATGCCCCCGGACAGGCCGGGGTGTGGCACAAACCACTAGGAACAACGGGTAGGGCGATCCGATTCCGGTGGTGTCTGGAGGGAGTCGGCAACTCCACGACACTCAGAGCAACCGGCAACGGGGTCACTAGACAGATCCTGAACACTAAGCCCTGTGGACAATCCGGCTTATCGCCGTATCGGAGACCTCTCCCCGCTGGCTCGGCCTCTACCTCCGCCTACACATCCGCACCCGACGGGCGACGCCTTCAACTTGATGTAACGTTATGAGAGGCGAGTCAAGCGAAAAGCCAGCGGAAAGACCTCCCCCAACCTCCAGCTGGGTCAGCTATAACGGGTCGGCGGGAAAATTAGAATTTGGCAACACTGAAATATGCTCATATAGTTGTGACCGCTGGAGAGCGTCACCATGATCCCTATTGTGTTTCTCGAAGACATGTGTTGCTTTCCGGTGGCTTGTGTCTCGCGTTCACATTACGTTAACACAAATGTAGTATAAACAACCTATGGAAACTATGAACGCCGGACGCATCTGCATGAGTTCAAGGTAAATATACAGTCAGATTTTATTTAGACTTCCTTTCAGATATATGCATTGCTTCTACATACTCACAGGTAGAGTGCTCATTGTCGAATATTATAGAGATCGTATGTTTCTATGCTACACTCAATCGTGGGCTGCTATAACATCTCAAGGGGGTGTCACAGAAGTGAGGGGTGTCACACAAGCGCCGGTCCCCGGGGCGCCTACACAGGATGGTGTACTATTGATTGATTGCGCGTGGATTGATTGATTGATTTGTTATTGGTCTCACCCATCGCGCGA
Organism: Stratiolaelaps scimitus; assembly: GCA_019614645.1. Lineage (NCBI taxonomy): Eukaryota > Metazoa > Arthropoda > Arachnida > Mesostigmata > Laelapidae > Stratiolaelaps > Stratiolaelaps scimitus. The sequence goes on along the minus strand of JABWDB010000032.1, from coordinate 3,821,708 downwards.
TATTGCCCGTACATAAACTATCGTTCAATGATACAAGATATATGTGTATAGTTGTACAACTAAGCCGCAATGTTTGCCGTTTTGCCCAAATCAATATGTCAATATGTTAATTGCTTAGCTATTTCTGTTAGCATTATTCTTTCTGCTTCTGCAACACAACTGCGACTCGGCCGTCTCGGATCGTATACGTGACCTACGACCGCAAGGATGACCGAAGCAAACTGATAGGTTCAGCTGATCTACGGTGACTCGAGTCGAGAGCGAAACGGACATGCAGCCTAGGCTCAGGCTCAGATACTTGGTCAGCGTTTAAAATGTATCAAGTCCATAATGCTGGGATAGCCTACAGTTACGTGGGAGTTTTGTGGAGTCTGAGGATCAAATCTGAGTAAAGGTAAAGGTTTTATTGGTACATTAAATTATTAGTATCTTCTCAATAGAGGTTTGTTAAGTAGTAGTGGCAACTAATGTGCAGAAAGGAAGGCACCGTACACCCCTTGTATGCATCATAAATACTACACATGTTTACATACACAAGGCTTTCTACCGACACCCGATTGACCACAGTAGTTGTTTACAGGCGGGAAATGGACAGAGGTCCTGAGAGAAAGTCTGGTCTTGAGAGAGTGAGAGAGAGAAGGGAAGTAGCTGAGAGTCAGCTAACCACGTCATGTCCGTACGGTGAGGAGGATGTGCGGTGCTCGAGGCTGGGCTTGTACACATCTCACCACCCTTACTGAAGAATGCGCTAAGCGATACCGGGAAGGGCAGTGGTGCTGTTGAACATCGTCAACAGTTTCATAAGGGGAGACGGTCATGGTGTTGGCATGCATTAGAATGCCAAGACCCCGCCTTTAAAAAAAACAAAAACCTACAGTTACATCTGAGCAAGGCAAGACTTATTTCCTAACCTGCGATATATGCAAAAGTACCTAACCCCAGCCCCCCCCCCCCCGTGTCCGAAGCAGGATGGCCCATTTCAACCACATACTGTCGAAAGCCAGAGGTCGCAGGTTCGACTCCCGCTGCGTGACATATAGGAGAGCTTAAGCATTGTCAAATTGCAGCTCCTTTCATAAACCAACGAAGCTTTACCGTTATCTTTTACTGCCACTGATAGATGTGAGATATTGTAGCAGCAGCAACAAATACACGTACCTATGCGGTTTCCTCAATACTATCAATTGTCACATCTGATATCTCAATACTATCAATTATTTTGCTTTGGGCTCTCTGATTGTTTCAGGGTCAACCCTTCAAACGAATTAATCTTGTAGCACAGGTACGAATTAGAAAAAGCGCGTCGAATCATTCTCTGTGCGCGAAATTTGAATGGCGATCTCAACAGCATTGAGATATGTCAATCTACAGGTTTGAAAAAACAGCATATATATATATATATATGGTTCGCGACCTAAGAGATGAGGTTTCATTTTCCATTGGAGTTGTTCTTATACCAATAGTTTGCCCACATACATATATATCTATATATATATATATAGTATACGTTGGTGGATAGCAAAGTATATATTCTGCAGGTGATATGCGCGTCCATAATGGTCTCGTTTAGCCAGAACAACGACAGCGCGCCACCCAGCGTCCCCGGGGGAGACAGACAGATTCGGGTGATACCGGGCCAAGTGTAGGCCTGCTTGTCCGTAGTGACACCCGGCGCAAGGGAATAGGCTGGTATAATGTTGGTCGCCTTTACGAGAAGGATGCTCCGCTGTACCAAACGGCATACATCCACATATACTTATACATAGATTGTGGAAGAACGCCAGACTCAAGACCTTTCACCGCGTGCGTAAGCATACAAGTACCTTACAGCTAACCCATAGCGGGCATCCGTCTCGCTTCAGTGCAAAGGAGCCGGTGGAGCATCGCCATTCTGTTTCGTTTGTTGAAGGTGCGTGCGAGACTCACCGTCTGTGTGTATATATCTGTGCAACGGAAGCAAGAGAGAGAGAGAGAGCTGGAGCTGGACGCCCCCCACTGTGAGGCCACAATGGTCTTATTAATATCAAATTGGCCCCCGCGCTTCGGGGGCTCGGGGGAGACTCTAGTGGGGTCGCGAGCGCCACTGTGGCAAGCCGGCGATTGAAGGGACAACGAAGAGCATATGGGATAAGGCGCTACGATGAGGAGGAGGTGGAGGTTTGGGCACGATGAGGGAGAGAACTGAACGGTGGGGTTACAGACATGTTGTGGGTCGTGGGAGGAAAAGATCCCGAGTGAAACACCCTCCACAGCCACCGCCTTCATCTACCACCGGTTTGAATGCCGCCCCGGCAATTCAGGAGACTAGGACCACCTGCACCCGCCATCGCAGCGGCCACCGCCAACACCCACCACCAGCACCGTACTCTGGCGAACTCGGGCCTGGGCCTACGAAGGAAACCTGGGAGTCGGCAGGAATGGACGAAGAGCCGCCATGTCTTTCTTTCATTCTCAGGCGGGCAGGCTGCTGGCCAGAGGAAACCACCCCCTACTGACGTGGGCTCCTACCTCGCCTCGTAGGAGCAGATGGTAGGTAAGACCCCAGCTGGATGGGACGACCCAAGCCGCTGCCTCCTCCCTCGCCCTGAAAAGCCCACAAGAAACCGCCGGGGGCCAGCCCCGAAAGTAACTATCCTAGACAACCCTGCGGGAAGGGGCATTACCGCTCTGAGGAAGACGCATGCAAGATAGCTTGTGGTACGTATTTATTATACGGGGTTTTCTAAAACGAGATACGAGGCTGTAAGCTCGTCTCAGCGGGTCTGGCGTGTCTGCGTGTGTATGTATATGCTGAACACGTAAACTATTGAACCGTTCATGTGTGTATTAAGCATAATCGACGAGATGTAACAGCTATGCAGCCCGCATGCGCGTGAAACCTTCATTATCTATTTCTTATCAGACATACACAGGTGTCACACGTGGAGCCAACTGAGCTCGAAAAATAAGGAATATATACAGGTCACACGTTCTCACGGAAGCAATCTCAACGTACCTAACAGTACATCGAATAGTTCAACATAATTTTGTTGAATGTTACACTTTCATTGGGTCACGTAGTAATAATTTGCATTTTCGCGCCCTTTCACAGGGGGGGGGGGGGTGAGGGGGCTTCATTCAAGAGTTATGGCTTACACAGGGGGAATGAAGCCATTAATGATTGTTGTGTAGGGAATGGCCGAAGCACACAACAGTCAACGAGACATGGATCGTATACAACGCCATGCAAATATCTAATTTATACTCTCCTTTCTCGCTAGGTCGTCTTTGCCTTTACATTTACTATGATTAAGTTCATATTTGAAGGTATGAAGCGGTGGCCTATCGACCTGTGTCTGTTCCATTACCGATATTGGCAACGATACGTCGCCGACAACCGCTTGACCTCTATGCTTTGTGTGGCCGCGGATGCCGGCCACAGTAGTCCCAATGTTGAAGAGCTTTATTGGGCAAGTGTTAACTTTCCGACCTTTTGCTTACATGAGGTTAGGTAAAAATCCTAGACTTTGTTGATTATTTCGAAAACTGTCACTTGTATTGTGTCATAGATAAATGGGTGGAATAACTTTTCGAAACCACCACCACCATGACCACCAGCAGTAACGTTGACTTTCTGTTGAGAAGTTTTAATCTTTGGCGAGGACATCTTTTATTGGAGCGTACATCGAGGACGCGAAGTGCTGACTCTTCCGCTAAAGATCACTAATGAGCACCATTAAATTGATCCTACGTTTGCCATTACATGTAAGCCAATACTGCTCTTACGAGGTGCATTCGAACGGCGAAATAAATATTAATGCCCAATTTTTAGCAACAGATCGCTCTTACAACGACAGATACAGCTCAATATCCATGTTTCGACACAAACTTTATCGCCTCCTATATTGTACTGGAGGGTATTATAATTTATACGTTATTTGTTTATCTATCATCAATGTGGCGCCGTAAATGGTAAATGGTAAATGTTTATTGGTTTATTAAAGGAGCTGCAATTTTACAATGCTTAAGCTCTCTAAATATGTTAGGACACTCTCAAATCAGCCAGGATATCCCAAGCCGCCACAAGTCACCCCATCGAAGGAAATTTGAAAAAATTCACCGCCGGAATTTTGTCGGAATGTTGTCGGAAGATTTTTCCGTCTGAAAAGTGCATAATATAATTACTACTAATTAAACTCCATACGTTCGTAATGGATGTGACTCCCCATAAATGGTTACGTCTGAAATTCTCCCATCACGTACGCTGCTGCCCGAACATTTTGCAAACGTCTCTGAAGATTGTTTGTTGAACGGCCGTCAACAGAAAATCCATCAAATCATATTCCCCATCAAATGATCCCACACGCTGAATATCAGGTACTCACGCGGTAATAATTACACATTCATTTATTAAAAATGCAACAATTCTATCTAACAACAACAACAACACCAACCGTGCGCATCGACCTCGATCAAGACGAACTGGCAATAAACACAATGCAATGTATTGCTATGATAGTTAATGAACGACGAGACATTTGCCGAACCCAAATGGAACTCGTACAGCGATGTTGCACGACTCTCTCTCTCTCTCTCTCTCCTTTTCTCCCCATTTCCCTCTTCCTTTTCCTCTATCTCTCTCTCTCTCTCTTTCTCCCACTTTCCTTTCTCTCTCGCTCGCTCTCTCTCTCTCACTCACGCGCTCCTTCTCCCCATCGCTCTCTTTTTCTTTCTCTCTCTCCCTCGTTCTTTCCTTTTCTCTCTCATTCTGTTCCTGTATGTGCGGAACAGGCTCTGTGGAGAGAGAGAGAGAGAGAGAGAGAGAGAGAGCTAAAAAAGCGACCAAGACAATGATCGGGTCGAGCACTTCAACGGGGCCCATCGGTGTTTGAGTAAGATCGGTGTAGTGGGTTGGGGGCTTTGGGATGGGTTTCTGCATCATCGAGGAGGTGCGGTCAGTCCCGCGGCGGTATTATTATTAGCGCTCGCTTTGCCGCTGGTCCTGCTGGCGGTGGTCATCTCAGTAAGTGACTAAACGGGGTATGGCCACCACACCCTCGATTGACCGCCGCCGATGCATTGTTGGCACTCCACCCAAATGCTACCTTAGTTAATGAGACATCCGGCAGAATTGTGTGTGTGTCGAAAGTGTCGAACGATTGCGAGCCAAGCAAAAAACAAAACAACGAGCTGAGTGACTCAGGCAAACTCAGGACGAGAGAAGGGCGAGAAGGCTCGCGCGCGAGCGCCTGAATCGCCATCTCAATCGAAGCTGTAATGTCCAGTCGCACCGAAATGCGACGTGGCGCCATCGGCCTGATGGTGGCTGTTCATGCAACTGCTGATGTGAATGTGTGAGTCACGTGAGGCGCGTCGGCAAGACAATGAATTAAGTTTGATTTTGAGAGGCAGAGATTATGACGTTGACGGGCAAACGTACAGATATCATTGTTACATAGAGATCGTTCCATTGGCCGACAACATTAGGAAGAAGTGTTAAACACTGTGCATTTTTTGTAGCTTACCCCACACCGTAGGGTAATTCGTCAAGCTCGAGCTAGTCACAACAGTACGAGCTATAGGTACATGGTGGTTGTGACACGAGAGAGATTATACCGAAACGGCCGAGCGCTAGCACTGACGAAGAGTAAGAGATTTAGACCAGCCATAGGCGAAGAAGGTCGGTGTATTCCCGCTCTTGCGGCAACGGCAGCAGCAGCAGCAGAAGCTACAATATGGTAGCTGAGTTGGCAAAATCGTTGGCAAGCTGAACGGCCGAAACTCCAGAGAGGTGGCAGCCAGCCAGCCAGCTAGCGCATTCGACGTGACAAGCCCAGGCGTAAGGTTGTTACCTTATACAACGTCAAATGGGCGGCTCGCGCGATACGTTCGGACGGGAGCAGAGCGTGCAGGTGGCGGGAGTGAGCGAGCGAGCGGGAGCCGGGTGGTACCTCCGAAAAATGAGCCTGATTAATTCTGACAGCGAAACCCCCAGGACCCAGCGGCCAACCGCGTGGGCGACCTAACCTCCTTCGAGCAAACGGCACCACGGCTCTATGTCACCGTGTTATGCTTCCCTGTCTAGCTACTGTGACTTCCCTATGCCTCGGCGAGTTACCGTCGACCCCCGGCGGTTGAAAGTGGCCCTCAAGTGCCAACCGAGCGCCGGGGCGAACGGGGGTTTGTCGTCCAATTTTTCTGAGCAACTCTGTGCCCGAGACACATTGCCCTTACACATCGTTTCACCGACACCCGGCCGAAATGGCTTCAAGCCAGCGTCGTGGCTCACTTTACTCAGGACACTTCTACGGCGTCGAGCTGACGAAACGGATGGGAGGGACGAGATGACAAGCTGGAGTTGTGCACAGGAATCAGCACATAAATAAATAAATAAATAAATAATGCAAATATAAATATTTGGAAATTGTGTCATAATGTAACAATGAGATTTCCGCATAAGCCGTATGAAGGTCGTAGCGACGAAACGATTGGGCTCATTGCCGAAAAAGTCATCCGAAATTACGGAATACTCTGGAAAAGAAGGGTAAGAAGCCAACACGACTGTTGGACTGTGATCTACCAGAAAATAGCCCTGAAATTAATCCGCACAGACACGTGTACCCGAGGTGGATGGGCAAACCCAACGCAAACCTATGGCTCAGATGACAGCTCTTGGGTATATTCACGGAGGATCTTTCACTGCATTGTGTACACAGTGAGTACGCATTGTACGCATCAAACATTGAGCTGGCGTCAGACTCTCTTGGGGTGATACTTTGTCAAGACATTCAATTGGAAATGTGCCGCCAATTAACAAATGCCAATCAGGCAAGCAGATTCGAATCGCGGAAACACACGAATCCTATCTATTCTACGCTCTCTAGTGCTTACGTTGGCATTGCGCGTTTAATTTCGCGCTGATACGTGATCTCCTAAGTGTTTTCGAGCTGAGTGGCACCCACTTTGAGCCAACTAGTTTGAGCATTGCTTCACAAGACTGACAAATCCCCCCTATTTAAATGCAGATGTGAAGCCGGGAGACAAGCCCTGTGACCAATGTGGCTATGTTTTACCTTAACCCTTGTGGAGAACCTCTCTGGGTATGAACTGAGAAGGGTGTAACCAATGTAATTAGTCCCCTGGTAGTTGGCAAATTAAGGTATCTAGTTTGTTTGCAGATAGAGTACCACCTATAAGCAGTAGTTGTTATTGTTTCGGCAAAGATCGATCCGCATCGCACCGCAAAAAAAATAAATACTTTGCTTGTCAACCAATTAGAATAAATATTTTTCCCACATTTAGTAAACACTTTCTATGATCCACAGGTGCACATTTGCATATAAAGGGGTTAGCCATCTTATGATGCAATTCAAAGAGCAATTTCGTGGACGTTGAATAGTGCCTGAGAGTCAGCCTGCAAACATTGATCAGTTACCACATCATTGTCGACCCAAAGTTAAACGCACGATACCAGCATAGATATTACAGAGCGCGAATAGATAGGATTCGTGTGTGCCTTCGGCAGCCGGAGAAGACGGAGGTAAGTGCACACATGGGGGTTTAATCACCCCCGACCCCGTTGCACATTTGCATTAAAACGGGGGCTCGTCTTATGAAGGAAGCAATGCCGAAAGCCGTTGTACCGTGGACTGAGTTAAATGTTTAAAGCTGAGAGTCAGCCCGGAAAATTTACTTAGATAGAACATTTTCCTAAATACTACATATATATATATATATATATATATATATCGGTGGCTTGGACGGCTAAGTCTCCAGCTATCGGAAGCCAGAGGGCGCAGGTTCGAGCCCCACTGCATGACATGTTAAGAGAGCTTAAGCTCCTTTAATAAACCAATAAAGCTTTACCTTTATATATATATATAATTAGCCGTCCTCTAGCTAATTACCTGATTCCCCACAACAATTCTTAAGTAATACGACATAACATGTTCCCACCAGGGACAATGTTCATTAATTGAAGGTGTATTAAAAGCACCGAATTAATTACACCTACGTGCTTTCCCGTCCGATTCGTATATCGGACCCATTTGTTAATTCCAGATCTCCAGTATTCCACCATATATTCTTCAGCGTACTCGCGACCTTGACCATTGCCGAACCGGCCCTGGGTGGCGATGCCCCGAACGACATGGTAACTTCGAAGGTTGATCTCAAGCCACTCATGTGTGTCCGACGAGATCTGCTGCGAGGGACACCAGGCTCCGCCATTGATCTCTCGATTCAATCTGGAAAAAATATACAGAACGTTGCGGATTTGTGTATGCTTCTTTTTTTTTGGCCAAATGAGGATAACTATAATCATTTGATGGGAGGCGACCCTCATCGTATAGTGCTCGGTGAAGTCCAAGGCACGAAACTATTGTAGAGATAATGACACAGGAACACAGATATTCCTTCTAAATGTGCGTCTACTTTGCAAAACCAAGGGATCGTAGGTATTTATTATATTATGCATGCGGGGACAAAAGTTGGCTTACGATTGGGTAAGACGTAACACGGTATAGTTACGGAAAAAGTAGGTACACAGTTAAGGGAAAGTAGGTTCACAGATGCTAGCATCAGCATCCCCGCTCCAACCAGTTGTAAATATATCTCTGTGTAGATTTGGAGCTTCAGCTTATTCATGACGAACTAATTTATTCTACAAACCACACAAATTGACCTATAAACCTTCTAAACATCGCTGGAACGTAACGCAAACCACTAGCGCTGTGTATAGCTGAAAAGTTAAGGGAATCGTCAGCTATATTTCGGCGCTCGTTCGACGCTCCATAAATAGCCCCATAGTCGGCACTGTGAGTATTCGCCGTGGAGCACAGCTCTATGTGCGGGTGTGTCGACCACGGCTACGCTTGCAGCACTGAGATGAGTTGTTTTCTTCCAATCATTGGAAGCGTTCGCTGTCTTGTATGTTTAGCGATACAAGACTAGGAAATTTCTAGTCCTGTATCGCTAAACAGAGATGCTTACGGGTGGCCTGTCACAATCGGAGCCAAAACCTAATCCAGGTTCAACTGTTCGGCCACTTGGCGCGTAAAAGGTCCTTGTGCCTTTAGCGTCGACCGCCCCGGACCCGATGATGAGATGACCGATGCCTGAGACGCTTTGTGGCGGACTGAGGTCGCTTTCAGAGCCTGGAGAAGGGGGGGTGTCCCCTATATAGTAAACACGAAGCGTAGTTGGCAAGCCACACGACTGCTTTCATGATTAACGCACGTACGGTGTTAACTGCCACCGAGTCTGTGGTAGCAGTCTTACAGTGGAAATAGCCCTATCCGAGGGTATCAGTCGGGGAATCAGCCTTTTTGATCGTTTGCTATTTCTGATGAGTTGGAGAGTAGATTCGCGAACGAACCTAACCTAAACTCCCTCTGTATGAGTCACCCTCCTACACCCGCGCTGATAGCGTTGACAATTGGCAGGGTTTCATAGAACAGCACATAGCTAGGTTACACAATACAAAGTGTAAGGGAAGCTGTGTCGAAAGATTTCCGGGGACCCCGCCTCTGCTTCGAGAGATCTCCATTTGTGCACTCGGCACTTCAACTAACCTCGTGTGTATCTGAAGTTATGGGTTGTTGGTGATCGCACGATGATCTTACAGTTATTGTGCACAGCACTGAAGGACTGCAGGCGCAAAGTCTACGAGACAACGGCGGAAGGACAACCGTCCTCTCTCTGCGAAAGCGCTCTCCAATATCTCCAGCTCTCTGTTCCGAGATAGCTGAAGATGCTGGGGGACCAAATCTCCCATAGACATCAGCTGAAAAAGCCCTGCAGCAGCGAGGCGAACGATACAAAGGAGCCCACCGGCGTCTCAGGATCTCAGCATCGCCGTAGCCGATCCTGAGCGCCTCAGGAAGGATAAAAGGAGGACAACTGGGGGGGGGGGGTAAATTAAGGAGCGAACAAGCAGGAGAGCTTCGAGTGAGGGGTTCTGGGAAACATGCTGACTCTCGGTAGCTTTGTGTGTGATTGTCGCCCGCAGAATCCTCTCTTAAAGGATGATATACATCCGCTGAGTATTGATATTGATCTCAAAGCCATGAGCGCTCTTAAGGGTATCGCATAAGGGTCAATAGCCTCTCATCGGAATCAGCAAAAGTCGAATGCGTCTCTAGTATTTCCTAGGGTCAATGGCGAACTACACGCAACGATCATGCTTGTAAGAAAACACCAACGTGAACAAATAATCCAATAAAAAAATACCGTCCCTTTTATAGAAGAAACTCCACTTGAAGAACCAACGCGAGCAGATACCAGGAAACTCTATATCCTCAAGACAAATTGTGTCTGTAGAATTCAGTGTTTTGAAACAATATTAACGTCATTAAACTTAAAGTGGATAGAAGGCATCCGTGTTTTACGTTAGTTCCATAATTTCATTTTTGAAAGTGCCGACCCCCATCTCTACTCATCAGCACTTAACCTTTAGCTATTACTAGTTTCACTATCTTGGTTTTACTGTACGAAGAGTGTACCTGTGTTGGTTCCGAATTATATTTGACCATCCCGGGAAATTAGTGGTAATTATAGATTGTTACCTGGCAAAGGCGGGGCCAACGCTACCAGCGTTATGTGTTGAGCTGCACGAGACATCTTCGTCAGGAATATCTCCAGACATCATGCCAAGCGTCAGGTTACATGATCCTGCAAATCAAATTTGGATTTGATTATATAAAATTATATATATATATATATATATATATATATATATAACAATTTTCATACCCAATATGCATGAATCTCGTTCGCCCGGCTTCTGTATATCTTGCGACATTTTACGAACAGCTGCGTCAACAACGATTGTATGTAGAATACAATCGTAATATATATGGGGCACAATTCAGGGCTTCCTCGATAGCGAGTTCAAGCAGCTGCTGTATTTGTTGAAATTAGTCTCCGAAATTAGCGAGACAATCAGCTACGTATATGCCAGAGTGCTTATATGTTTCATACAGAATAAAATCAGGTGACGTTAAAGGTTTTGTTGGTTTATTATTTAAAGGAACTGCGGTTGGGCAATGCTTGTTATCTCTCATATGTTCTCATCAGGTTGCTGGACAACTCGAACCTGATACCTTCGGCGTCCGGCCTTTTACAGCCAGAGACAACTTAGCCATCGTGCTGACGAAGTTTAAGTAACAAGCACTGTAATTGACAGCGACGACAATATCTATAATTAATAGGCGTATGTTTTTTCGGAAATTTCGCCTATTATTATATATATATATATATAATAAATAGGCATATGTTTTTTGGAAAATCTCTGTGTTTCGTACGAAACCTCCTTAATATGTGTAGTACCAAAACATATTACTAGCCTCACCCTTTAGGGAGAGCTGATACTTCTCACGACTGCTGACCAGTTCACATTGATTATTCTATTACAGGCAACGACTTGATAGAAATTTCAACGCGACTCGATCCACAATGGGATGAGTGGTTACAATAAATACACCCCCCGTCGTCCTCACCCCCCCCCCCCCCATAATCCCTAGAAATCCCGCCCTACTGTATGTTTGAATAAACAGTATAGCAAGACACATAAATACAATCTATCTCAACGAACATTTGCTGAACGAATCCTTAGCCAATGAAAAATCAAACTGGAAACGTCCTCCTCTCCCCTTTAACGTAAGGTAACGTAAGAAGACTAAGGCACCCGGCTATAGAACAATACTAGCCGGAGCAGTACACACCTTCCCCAGAGATCGAAGTAATGCCAAAGCGTGCCGACTCTGGGGAAGAGATACACTCTCAGCAGAGGATGGTTTTAGCAGGCAGGGGCGTTTTGTCATCCACGTCAACCCCCCTGCACTGGATCGGCCCACTTTCATCGAGATTGAAGTAATGTCTCTGGTGGTGACCGTGCGTTTAAAGAAAATTTCCTCCTCTAAAAAAAAACAAAAACGTAAGGTGACCCCCTTTATCAAAGCTGCTGTAGGTATACAGTTCCTCATAATGTTGCATTGGCTCCTTTCTTAAGGACAATCGGCCACCAGGAGCCAGCAATCATTAACACTATGGCCTAGCTCAAAGCGTCAGGTCGTCGACAACGTCGAATCCACCGGCGGCACAACCAGACGGTGTTGGTGGCACCATCCCACAGCCATAACATAAATTCAACAACTTACGCCGACAAAGTTACTCCTATTACCACTGACATTTCTCTCTCTCTTTCTCCTTCTGCTTTTCTTTCTTTCTCTCTCTCTATTTTTGCTTGACATCTATCGGGGTGGGGCGAGACGCGCTGTCAGGAGTCGGCATGTGTGAGTAACTTTGGCTGCTGATCGCTTCGACCTAGTTCATCTCTGTTTGCTGCGCTCAGTGCAACAGGCGTCAGAGTTATAAAGCCACGAGTGGATACGATTGCTCTTCTAGCTGCCTGTTACGTATGCGAGATATTAGATGCTCTATATGTGCTACGGTGTCTACTGCCTTGGGCGAGTAGTGAGTTTTAGTCGTTCGTCGCTGCCTGCCTGCCTGCCTCGCTCTCATCATCGTCGTCGTTGTGATGTTGGCGTGGAGACGGAACTTTTTTTTCTGTTCGCCTTTTCGTTTAGTGCGAGGATTACCTGGCGTGCTATAGACAGACGGCATAGTGCCGGCGTCGCCAGTGCCACCGGGGATTGGGGGTTGTCGGTGGGGTGGTCGTACCACGCACACCCGTCGTATGATTTATTGACGTTAAACGCAGAGGGTCGACGACGACGGGGGGCGGGGGGGCGTTCGAGCTCTACGCTGAAGATGGGGGTTCCTGCGGAAACCCCTGACTTTGCTTCGCTTTTCTCGATGTCTGTGTATGTGTGTGTGTGTGTGCGGGGGGGTCCACTGATGGCACTTACAATACATTCTCGCACTCATAAAGCCACAACAAAAGAGGCCTTTGTTTTGCTGAGGGAAGCGGGTCGGTCGTGGTCAGAGCCTCTGCCAAACCATAGGAGCTAGGGACGGGACTCGAGGACACTGGTGGATGCAGGTCCAAGACGATTTCGTTGGGCGCAGCCATCGAGGGAGGGGTTCTATTATTTATACCGCAGCTGCTACTGTTGTGGCCACGGCGACTGAAGGTGAAGTAAGGTGAGTGATATACCCCTCGAGCCCCTGGGGAGGGGGTTATGCTGCCATTGAAGCATGGACGAGTACTATAAGCCTACTGTATATGAAACTTTGTACAGCACTGAGTGGCTGCTCACGAAGATATCGACTAATTATTGCGTCAGCCTATCAAGACGTTGGACCCGAATGATTGAAGACAATGCGACTGGCTGAAGCGAGACTGAATGTGGTTCCTTGTCATTAATTGACGAGTTACAATTCGCTATAAGGGTTTCTCCTTTTAGCCATTGGGAACGTGAAACACCTCGTCAATGAAGGATCACATTAAACTGCTTAGTCTCGAAGCCAGTGTGAGTATTACAGGGCCACTAAGCTGAACTCTTTTACGAGTGTTCTAGAAGGGAATCCACGAAATAACCATCGCGAGGACCTAGCGAAGTATGCTTGAGGCCGACGACCAGCATCAGGAGAATCGACTATATATAAATACACATTTTCAGTAAAGGATATAACGGTATGAATGGCTTCGTGCAAGGTATGGTAGCACTTTTGGCGACATATAAAAATTCTATAGCGAAGGCCCGTATTCGTTGTAGGCGATTTTAATGACCCGAATCGTTGGAGTTTCATTAAGACGAGCGGTTGAACGAGGGGTCTTGATGAAGGCCGGTGAATGGGCACTATAGGAACGCTGTACCAGCTGATTCAATGTACTACTGACTTATCTCGGCACGTTCTAAAGTGTACCAATTTTTACCAAGACCCAAAGCTCACGCTGAGCAATCCAGCTGAAATCGTGTCTGCGCCATAGCGTACGGCACGCTGCTAACGTGGTAACTTTGTGACGTAGGAATCGTCACGCACGCATGATTCGTGTTCATGCAAAATTGCCCTATCAGGTTCGTGGTAACAAGTGACTTACCGTCCAGGCATTTGAGAACTGCTACAGCGGTCATCTGTCGAGATGTATTTGTTTTTATACAAGAGGACATATTTCTAAAATTGCCTCTATAACGGCGGTCAGCATCGAACCATGAATAATGTGATCGAGTTTGGCGGTAAGCTGAGACCTTCCTATATCCGAGCTATATCCAATCGACGTCAATGTCAGCGAGTGGAGAACCGGAGGGGGACTTGAGTCATACTCGAACGGCAGATTCGAACGGTTATCCCTTGTCGTCTATGTTGATCTGGCACTTTGTTGAGTCCGCGCTCTGACAGCTGGCCCTGCAGATGCATTGAATAAAAATGCATTTCTAAGCTCCTGTCCGTTGAGTTTACTTCGCCAGCGTGTTGGCCGACCATTATCAACGGCGTACCACGAAGACCAAAACCAAAACAAAAAACAATACAAGAGACCGAGTCGAGTCGGCTATTTCTCTTGCAAGGAGACACCACAACTCTTTTGCATCGAGGTCGTCCTCGTGCGTTCGTCTTCAACGCTAATTAGTGCTGACAGCATCGAAGCGTTAATTTAGCAATTGAAAGCATGCCGTCGCCGGTACCTCCGCCGTCTGCCTTGAGACGAACTATGCACGAATCTGTGTCAGGACCTTAGAACTCGGAAGGGATCGCCGACGGTAGGTGGCCCTTCAGCCGTAACGGTGATCACCAACGGGCAATTCGCCGGCAGCTACCGAAACGCGTCCGGGTTTCGTGGAGTTCATGGTATTCGCCATAGTGGTGGGCGGAAGTAACGCTCGTCACCGAAGCGGACGTGTGGCTCGAGAGTAGACGGTAATTGGTTAAAATATCCATTAGATTAATTTGTATAACAAGGTATTGCCCTGGCAATATATTCTACCACTGAAATTGTAATTAAATAGTAACACTAATTAAGACAGGGGAAACACGTTCGATTAATAGGTGGTGAAACTCTGAGGCGGATATAGAATTAGAAAAAAATATAATTAAAAGTCTACCGAGACTGAGGTGAATTTTGGAAGAGGCGTACATGAGACGTTCTAGCGCGTATTCCAATATTAGTAGTATAATTGGTGACTTAAATCAATTAATGATAGAAATACACATATATATATATAAATATATATACTATGAACTTCTATGGTTGTCAGTATAATTATCATCATTCTGATAGTATACATACGAACGAATTATATATATATATATATTACACAAATGATAACTATATTGATAACTGAGAATTATTTGATAGTCAAGACACTTGGCTGATGATATCCTGTGGATGTATTCGCCTTGCGTCTGACCGTGGCTGTTAGGGTCGCCTTAACTGCTTTGGGTTAGCGTAGCTTCAGAGTGATGCGATTGAAAACACGTCTGCTTCGTTCAGTGTCAACGAGAGATCTGACCTTTGGGAGTATCCTGTACAGTCATCTCTTCTCTCTTTATTATTTCGTATCGCGCAGACAACAGGATGGCGTCTGCAGTAAGCGGTCTCCTTGGACCTTGTCACATACGATTCTATTATTATTGTAACATTGGTGTTCGAAATTCTCTTCTGTGCGTCTCATGTGTTTTCACTAGACTCAGGCAAAGCCTCAATTTATATACAATACATGTTAGGAACCATATACATATGAACACAATTTAAATATATAACAAGGCTCTGAATACAATTATTCACAGTCCACCCTGGAGTGAACTGTCAGATCACTACATGCCTAGAATGTATTACGTAATAGTACAAAAAATTATATATATATATATTTTTTTTTACACAATCTCAAGAGGGCATAGTAGTTGTGCGGCTCGACGGGTTTTATACCCATTTGAAAATTTCACTGCATAAGTCCGTACGGCCCCATCGCGGCCGGGAATGGCCTCTTCCACCCGTACCAAGTTCCACCTTACACGCGGCTTGTTATCCTCTTTCAGTAGGCAGACGTCCCCTACTTTGATGACCCTTGGTAGTCCATTTGAGTCGAGGTTGGCCCGCCGCAGTTGCAAGATATATTCGTTATACCAGCGTGTGGAGAGAGCCTTGAGGTAATTGCTACGCATCCGTAGCGTCGATCGCACTTCTGGCAATTCATCCGGTTCGGGTAGGGTTCCGTTGGGCCCAAGGATATCCAGCGGTGCTAGAGATGCAAGCGGTGCATCGGTCGGTCCACACTGCAGAAAATGTGCCGGCGTGATGCCAGGCGGGACGTCAGGGTCGGCTGAAGTGTATGTGAGTGGGCGGCTGTTGACTACGGCGGCTAACTCACAAACAATCGTCCGAAGCTCTTCATAACCAACAAGGCTCCGCCCGAGTGTCTTTGCGAGCGCCGTCTTCACAGTGCCTACACACCGTTCAAAAAATCCGCCCCTCCAAGGTGCCCGGGGACAATTGAAGGACCATGTGATGCGTCTCTGAGCTAGCAGCTCTCGAGAAACCGGGTCGCGAAGTGAATTGAACATGCGCTTGATGTCACTGGCGGCCCTTATGAATGAGCGGGCATTGTCAGTGATCAGCTGCTCACAACCGGTGTGTCGCGCAAGGAACCGGCGAAGCGCAAGGTGTGTCTCAGGCGTCGTCATTGCTGGTACGAGCTCAAGGTGAACGGCTCGAGTGCTGGCGCACGTAAATAAGGCTATGTAGCTCTTTTTTGTAACCGTCTCGCCCGAACATCGCACGTGAAATGGTCCGCAAAAATCCAAGCCTGTAGTCTTGAACGGAGTGCGCAGAGTGATTCTCTCCGGCGGCAGTGGCCCCTGCACTTGATTGGCTGTGGCGCCCTGCACCTTTCGACAAACTACGCAGCGGTGTAGGATGCCTTTTATAACCTGGCGCCCGCGCGTGAGCCAGAAACGTTTCCTGATGGCCGACAAGATCACACTAACGCCAAAGTGTGCGTTAACTCGATGATGGTGAATAACGAGCAACCTAGCGAGACGGGAATCCCCCGGCAGTACTATTGGGTTCATCTCGTCATATGTGAATTGTAGGCCTCGCGTTAACCTCGTCTTGACTCTCAGTAATCCGTCTCCGTCAGTAAACAGTGCGAACGACGCTAAAGGCGATTTGCTGGCTGGGCGTTCTCCATTCTTGACCGCTGTGAGTTCTGCCGAAAAGCCTTCGCTCTGCCCCCATCGTATTAGGTGCTTCTCAGCTGTTTGACGCAGTTCGACATCTGTAGGTACAACCTGCCGACGGCAGAGGTGAACGAACTTTAAAACGTTGCCCAGGACTCGATGTGCAGCTTCCAAACTACTAAACCGGTTAAGATCCAAGATCGGTGCCATTACCATCATGGGCGCAACAACGCCGGTCCGTCGTTCACAGTCCGCAGCTGGGTCAGTGTGTCCTGTGTGGCGTAGCCTTTTGCACGGTCGTCGTTCTTCTGGCTCTTGCAGCCACTTCGGCCCGTGCCACCACTTGTCGTTGTCTCTGAGCTCCGATGCGGTCACTCCACGCGTTCCGAAATCAGCGATATTTTCGGTACCTGGACAGTAGAACCATTCGTCCGGTGAAGAGTTCTGTTGAATCTCGGTGACGCGGTTGCTCACAAAGGGCCTCCATCTTGTCGGCTCCTCAACCGTGCACCAATAATACGTGGTTGTCGAGTCGGTGTAGTGGTACACGCGGTCGATCTTTATCATAAGTCGCTGTACGATGAATATCCTCAGGCGCGTTGAGATCAGGGCGGCCATCAGCTCCAGTCGGGGCAAGGTGATCGTTTCTCGCGGAGCTAGGCGTGATTTGGACATAACAATCGAACACTCACTGCTGCCATCTTCATAAATCGACTGCAGGTACGCTACAGCTGCGTAGGCACTTTCGGACGCATCACCAAATATGTGAAGATTATATGTCACTACTGACCGGCCAGGCGAGCTGTAGTGACGTCGTATGTGGATTTCTTGTAATTGGCTGAGTTCCGATGCCCACGTCTTGAAGGTTTCGAGCGGTGGACCAGTGACCAGATCGTCCCATCTTAGCGACGACGTCCACAGTTCTTGAATGACTCGTTTTCCACGTAGCACATACGGAAGAAGCCACCCAATCGGATCGAAGATTGAGGCAACAAATCGTAAAATGGTACGTTTGGTAACTTGATTGATCTGGCGACCTTCCTTGGCAAGCGACGCCAACTGAACACGGAGTCGATCTTCCGTCGGTGCCCACACAACTCCCAGGACCTTGAGAAGTGTCCCCTCTTCCAGGCAGGCCTCTGCAGATGGGACCCCGCAGTGCTTCAAATGAGTGACAACCCTCGGCGAGTTAGTCTTCCACTTGGCTAGCTCCATATTTGCGGAACGGCACCATGACACTATCTTGTCGATAAACTCGATCGCCTTGGACTCACTGGGGAAGCTGGATATCATATCGTCGTGGTAGAACAACTCGCTCAGTCGGTGTTCGTCTGCCGGGTCCACCCGTCTGAACAGTTCCCTGAGAGTGGCGGCTAGAAGGAACCCGCTGGGAGCAGCTCCCCAGGTCACTTTCTTCATCTGGAAGCAACGCACTCGATCGTCTTCGGGTCCCTGCCAGAGGAAACGAAACAGCGGTCGATCCGACTCCGTGACGTGGATCATCATGTACGCGCTGACAATATCAGCCGAGACGGCAACCTCATGTAC
The DNA here is from genome assembly GCA_019614645.1 of Stratiolaelaps scimitus. Classification (NCBI taxonomy): domain Eukaryota; kingdom Metazoa; phylum Arthropoda; class Arachnida; order Mesostigmata; family Laelapidae; genus Stratiolaelaps; species Stratiolaelaps scimitus. The sequence continues at coordinate 3,803,102 of JABWDB010000032.1, read as the reverse complement.
TCGAAAATTAATGAGTAACTTCACGATATCAGGATTTATGTTTGGTCCCGGTAAGAGATGACTGTTCAGTGACGTTTGGCCCCGTGTGGCAGCCGAGCAATCGAATACTATGCGCCACTTCTCCTTATCGCCCGCCTGTGTCACAACTTGATGATGCGGCATGTGGTACGAGCCGTCCAAAGCCCCCGCCGTCGTCATCGAATCATTGAAGTGAAGAATCTCTTCGGCATGCCCTTCATTTACAAATCTCATTATTTCGGTGTGGTATCGCTTGAAAGTGCCTGGCTCGCGACTTAAAATACGTCGTTTTGCCATGAGGCGTCGTAGTGCTGTGTCGAGATTGTTCGCGAGCTGATCTATTGACGGTCGTTTGGGCAGCGCCACTGTGTATGACGCTCCATCGTACGTGAGATGTTCGCGAAACTGCTTCACCGCATCAGCTTCTTCAGTGGACAACCCGTTGCTTGCCACTTGTTTCACCCCGATGGCTTCGAGTGTCCAAAGACGCTCAACGTCCCGAGCTGGCCCAGAGAGGGCTGCCGCGCAGCAGACAGGGTGCATGCTGTGAATGTCCGCCCGTACGGAAACAGTCGACACATCACCCCCAACCAGCCATCCCAACCTGGATTCAGTGGCTACCACGCCACCTACGATGTCCTGCAGAGGGCTCCTCGTTACAATTTTGTAGAAATTATCAATACCAACAAGTATCGCCGGTGCTTCCGACCTGCCTCCGTTGAAGTACGCCGGGTCAGCCAGTTGGTGGGTTTTACCGAATTCTCTAATCGCGCCCATAATCTGAGGTGACAACTCGTTCGTTGGGTTGACGTCGAAGTCGTATGAGAATGCTGAAATCTCGAGTCGAGTGTCAACATTGTGACGATCAGTTAGGCAGATACGGTAGCTATCGGCGGTGAACTCGTGCGCGCTCCGAAACCCCTTTATCCTCAGCTCCGCTCGGCGCTGTGGCTGGATGCCGCGTAACTTTTTTACCAGTGATGGCATCACAAAACTTACCATTGCGCCAGGGTCTAGGAACACACGCACTGGTACTCTCACACTCCCGTGCACAACGCAAGCAGCGGCAGTCATAACCAACCCTGCCGAGTCGAGAACCGGGGCCGCTGACACGGTGCTGACAGACGTAGACGTAGCTCCCAGCCCATGGCCGTCAGTCGCTGGATGCATGGTAGTATAATGCGCACGGCTGTGACATATGCTGCAGCCGGCCCGTGGGCCCTCGCACGCCTCCCCGTCAGGGTGTCGTCGCGCGAAGCACGCTGTACACTTGCCTTTACGTGTCAGAATCGTCTGTTTCTGGTTGTAATCAAGTCCACTGTCACATCTCGATGGGCGATGCGCCGTGCTTTTGCAAAAGAAACATACCCGAGGGGTCTGTTGTCTTGCTGCCTGGGCGGCCACTGTCGTCGGCGGCCTGTCTTTCGGGGGGTGGAACACTGATCGACGAGTTTGCCCCGCAGATGAGTAAAACTGTCCTGTTGAACGGTGCGGCCGTGGTTGTTGCTGCGGGAAAATTTGATGGGGCGCAGTCCTTGGGATCTCCTTAAGCGGCCGATGAGTAACTGCTGTCTGTTCTTTATGGTTAACGTAGTGGCGGAGAAAGTCGACGAGGCGTTGGATGCGTTTCGCCGAAACTTCTCCCGAAACCGTCGCCACTGGCTCGTCTTCCACAGATATTTGACCACTCTGTGAGTTTGTACCGGCGAACAGCTGATCTCTCCGCAGACAATCGGAGTGTTCGTATAACAGCTGTTCGGGCACTGCGGACCGCACAGTGGATTCATATGTTATAGCGAACTGCGCCAACTCAACACCAAGGGCCCGCATTGATAGAATCGACATTTGTATGTGATTTAGCAATCCACGGAGGCCCTTCGTGTCATTTGGCGATTTCACTGTTGGTATGTTACTGAGACGCGCCATCACCCGTTGTTGGTTCTCTTCTGTCTTGCCATAGTTCTCGTCCAATAATGTCAGTGCCACCTTATAGTTCACATCACTAATCTCTAAACACGATATTAATTCCTGGGGGTCACCACGAAGGAACTTCACAAGGGCTATAAGACGCTCGGAGTCTGTTGCAGTTGGCCGTCTGTCCATGTATGTCTTAAGCTGAGCGCGAAAAAGACGGTATTTGGACGTTTGTCCATCGAAGACTTCGGGCGCTGTGTCGATTGCGTACACATGAGGGACGGTGGTGACAATGTGCGCTGGAGTGGTCTGCTGACTCTCGCTGGCAAGTGCATGGCTCCTGGTGGTGGCGGAATTGCTGTTCGAGCTGGCTATGTCGCCTTCTACTCCCTCGACTGACCGAGGTTGCTTGTCCAACAATCGCTGAATGTGTCCGAGACATCGGCTGACCATATCGTGAAAATCCGCACTTTCATCTACATCCTTGTCAATGTCGGATTCGGACAGCGAACCGTGGTTTAATATCTCGATATCAATAGCTTCAATAGCCCGCCGCTGCCCCTGGATTGTGGCCGCCAAGTCTTCCAGTTCATTTCTGATATTGGGCGTGACAGATGTATATTCACGGGCTAATTTGTCGTTTTGTTTAAATCGATTTCGTAAACGAGTCCTCTTTTGCCTGAGCACTTTCAACGTAGAAGTAGAGGGAGCGCTGCTGTGGCTTGCACCATTTTCATCTTGTGAGGCACTCTCGTTGTTTCGCATGCCGTCCTGACGGGCTGGACTGTACTGAAGGGATGGCATTGTCCTGAGTCACTGTAGAGTCACCAACAGACAATGCGCACGGAAGTACTTCACTCTGTAGTTGCTGTGGTGTTGCTTTTGAAAATCGTGAATTCGAGTTTCCTACTTGCAACGCAGTTACGGCATTATCCTGGTCACGGCACCATGAGAATTATTTGATAGTCAAGACACTTGGCTGATGATATCCTGTGGATGTATTCGCCTTGCGTCTGACCGTGGCTGTTAGGGTCGCCTTAACTGCTTTGGGTTAGCGTAGCTTCAGAGTGATGCGATTGAAAACACGTCTGCTTCGTTCAGTGTCAACGAGAGATCTGACCTTTGGGAGTATCCTGTACAGTCATCTCTTCTCTCTTTATTATTTCGTAT